>VDFB02392107.1:0-25789 GCA_007258455.2 Sequoia sempervirens | reverse complement strand
TTTGTGCAATAAAGGGGTTTTTGCCTTGGGAAATGGGGGATTATGACATTTGAGAATCAGAAATTGATCAGGCCTTGCCAGAGCACAGAGACCTTAGGGTTTCGTCTCGAAATCGTCGGAGAACGAGCCATCTCCTTCGAAGCAATTCAGAGGATGTGAAATAGCATCTGATTTATTGCCAGTTGAGAAATTTCTTCATCCAGAAGAAATTACAGAGCTTCTCAGAGTTTATTCAGTTGCAGAGTTTCAGCAAAGTTCATCTGGGATCACATTGCAAACCCAGGCGCACCTTGTTTCAGAGATTAGATACAGAGATCAAGAAGGCCGTACTTTTTACATTAATTGCTGCTACTGACCCAGCCGTACAAATTGGTACAGTACAGCCGTACCATTATTGGGAAGAGTGTATAGTTTCAGAGTTACAGAGCATTTGCATTCAGGAAACTTCCAGTCATTTAGGCGCACTCATATTGGAGATCTAGAGTTTTGTGGAGAGGCCGTACAAACCTAGTTGCTGTTTCAGACCTGGCCGTACCTGTACCAGGCCGTACCAGTCAGCTTTTAGGCCGTACCAACAAGGAAGGAGCCATCCATTGCTTTCTGGAGAAAACGCCTTACTTGGGATTCTTTCTTCATCATTTCTGGAGGCGCCCATTGCTAGAGATCCATTCTGAAACACCAGACGGGAGAGAAATCAATTAATCATTTCAGCCGTACCAGTTACAGCAGTGCATTTATTGCAAATCAGATTTGCCAGGTTCTTAATAAATTCCATCATTTCTTGCTTGCATGCATCTGGGTATTTTGTAATCATTTCAAAAGATCAGAATAAATAAACTGGCACTCTATTTCTATCCATATCAGAGTTATTTATTTTTATCGAATTTATTTCAATTACTTGCAAAAATCGCACCATTCATTTATTGCTCCAAAACTCAAAATTGCACAAAACCCAAAACGCTTAAAAACATTAAACTTCAATCGCGATCGTGGGGAAACTAGGGTTTCTACAAAGGTATCGTGAGCTAAATCCTCGCCATCCCGAGGGTTTAGCCGCCTCTCAAAATTTAACAGTAGGGTTTTATCGTATTATTTATACGGGCAGCTTTGGCTGACAGCACTGGGTTTCGATCTCGCAGCCGGGAAACATGGTGCAGAACTACAGGGCGGATAGAACAGTTGATCTTAGAACAGAGACTCCTTACAATAACAGAGGTCAGAACCGTGCGGAGGTCTTGCATGCACTCAGAGAACTTAGTGCAGGTCAACGGCGGTCAAATGGTGTATTACAACAGGTGGCAGTTGCACTTCAGAGACTGGACACTCCGAGGAGATCGTCACCACCTCGTGACGATGACAGAAGTGTTACAGGTTCGCGGAGAGCTCCTAGGTCAGTGTCACGGACAGCGGATAGGCCTACGAGGCCCACCTTCACGAGACAGGAGCCCGTTGAGGATATAGCAGGTGAAAGGTATGAGGGTTTGTTCACCGGCACACTTAGGGCAGCGAACAACGAGTGGCAGTTAGAAGCACCTGAGATTAGTGGGAGGATTAACATTGACAGGACACCGCAGAGCACAGATGGAGAAGTGATTAGCATGTTTCGGGAGTATAGCAATCTACCTCAGAAGATTAAAGAGAAACTTTCTTTCGTGAGTTACGTGGATGTGCACCCGAGTCTTTGCCATAAGACGGAGTTCGAAAAACAGAGATATCTCACTACAGCTCGTGAGTTGTTTACACCTGGGAAAGATAGAGAATCTACATCTGATGATTGTACAATTCTTCATGAGAGTGATTTGATATCTTCAGTCTCTTGTGAAGTAGGCAGAAATTTGTGTGATGAATTTGATCGAAGTGCTTATTTGATCCATAAGCACACTAGCACAACTTCGGGTAATGGCTTACCTACATCGTCTTTGCAGGAGGTGACTCAAGAAATTTCTGCCCTAAAAGCCACTTCTGATTTTTATAACAGCGATGGTGAAACTTTGCGTGAGCATGATATAACAGCTGTTTCAGAGGTGCAAAGTAACTCTATGGAGTCGTCACGTGAAGAGATTCCAGAGTTGGGTACTACAGATGCAGTTGGTATTGAGGATTTATGTTATGACGAGTCTGATTTTCCGGATCAGACCTTTGAAAACCAGCTAGAGGATTCGTATGTTGACACGGAATCCCAGGATCATGCGTTGGATGAGCATGCAGTCACTGTTGGAGTAGAAGCGTGTGAGGATACTGTCAGACCAGCAACTTCTACCGTACCAGTTGAGCCATCCTTCGAGGTACAGAGCAGCAGTACCTTAGATGTTGAGGTGTGCATGGTTGAGAGCACACACGATGCTGCAGATCATGAGGAGAGTGATGACGGATCAGCGTCATATCATAGTGCATATGGTGAACCGGAAATCTTGTATGGGGGTCGTGAGTTTCAGAATCCTCATCATTTGGTTGGGCAACTACATGTGGATGACACTATGATTACTACCGCCCTTGAGCATTTTGACGTTGCTCGTCAGATGTTGACTACCTACAGTAGGAGTCCTTCGACAGATGAGCACAGTGATAGAGGTTTTTCCCTTGCAGTGATACATGCACTCCGAGAAGCAATTGGAACGATGAAACAAAACTATCTAAAACTACTAGCAGACAGAGATTTCCTTCTCGAGTGGGATTGCCTTTGTTATGATGCATGGCGGGGAAGAGAGGAGCGGATCGATGAGCTCACTCATGAGCTTGAGGTGACTGCGAATTCATTGCAGAGCACCCAGTTGGCGCTTCGGGAGTCACAGTTACAGATTGAGAGGCTTACCGTGGCGTTGAGGTTAGCACAGTCTTCACCACCTTTGGACATCGTGCAGTCTTGCATGGCAGTGGTTGGTGAGGAGTATACACCCATGGTTCATAGCAGTGTAGGAGATGTTGAGGATGAGGTTACCTCCATCTCGGTCACAGGATCAGTTGATACAGATAGGATGAGTGCACTCGATGAGAGTTGCAGTGAGCCACGCATTGCACCCTGGTTCTCATGAGACTAGTCCCGCGATAGGTGATGCAGGGCAGATCGTTGATAGTTCCTGTGACATGGTTGTTGATACACTGGAGAGTTGTGTGACAACCCTTGATACTTGTCCATCTTCACAGCAGATATTCAGAGTCTCATCCAGTTGGGAGATTGGTACTTGTGTTGATTTGTTTCCCTCTCCCGGAAGCAAATCAATCTTTTCATTTGATACAGTTGACTATGGTCGGCAGCTCGTTGAGCCTAGTCAGGAGTACAACTCAGTTTATTATTCCAGCGATTCAGAGATGGATGATTCCGATCAGGATAGCGTGATTGTGCAGTTTGTAAACAATCCATTGTTTGAATTTGATGGTGGGGTGATCTATGATAACCCACTCTTCGAGTTGGACGCCGATAGTACTCTTGACATTAGTTCTGAGTTGGGTGATGATCGTAGTGTTTGGGATTGTTGCAGTGCATCGCAATTCCAAACCAAACTCACAGAGGAGTTCAAAGAGGTGTACACGGTGAGGAGTGCTTACAGTTTTGTCTTTGACCCACCGCTACATGATTCATATTCGATGCACAATACGGGCGCACAGGGTGATTCTCTCGGTTCAGTTGAGGGGAGTACTTCCTTATTGTGTGCAGAGTTACCATCTTCACAAGATGGAATTAGCGGATGCAGGTACGTGTTCCAGCAGTTTGTGGGGTATTACTTGCAGGGGCCGCAGTCAGTCATCTATCATGCCGATATGTATTTGACAGGGCTTGATAATTCTATGTCGCAGACTTTTCATATGAGTACATGGTTTCAGGGCGACTATGGTATTAGTTGGCATGATGGCTGGGACAGTTATTACATCCATGAGGGTTTAGCAGAGGACAGGGAGAGATTCCGGACAGTAGATGCTTCTAGGAGATTTTATCTCTACATGACGGATGGATGTGGATTCAGATTGTATTGGGATCCCGGTGGCGACAGCTTTGGCATCGAGTATGGGATGGGTCCCAATGGGTCACTTCACTATTCTCAGCATGGTGAAGTTGGAGACCGTAGAGCGCAGTGGCAGCCTGAGAAGGACCGTCACGACAGATTTTCACTCTGGGTTTGGGATCCAGGCATTGATTGCGCGGTTGAGATTGATGATGCTACAGGAGATAGTTCGAGATGTGTGGGACATTACACAGTTTTCCTTTTGGGGCCTTCCGAGGATTGGAGTTTGTTTGCAGAGGAGATTGCTTGGGGTCAAGCAATTTTAGGGAGGGCGGACTGTCATGTCCCCGTTTTTGGCGAGCATCAGTGATCGTGAGATTGGCCTATCATGAGACCCTCGTAGGCTGACTGAGTGGTTAGAGGGTCGTTTCGGCGCTTGGCTCAGCGTCAGATTGGCAGTATTGATCCATTGGCTTTCGTTTGGGCTCGATCGGAGACCTTTTTCAGAATTGCTATTTTTAGCAGTTCCTGACAGGCAGAGTGGGACCACTGCTATTTTTAGCAGTATGACTTTGGCAGCATCCGGAGTCACTTCTGAATTCGTCAGCATCAGACGGATCGGTAATCGGATGAGTAACGGACGAGATATTAATATTTAATTATATTAATTAAATATTAATTAATTAATGATTATATTATAAAGTTATAATTTTTAATTATAACTTAAGTTACCTGCCTTGAGGGGTGCGCCCATCATCAGAAAGGGGCCAGTTTGAGAATTAAAATATTATAAAATATTTTTGGCTGGAGACTATTGAATAATTAAAAGATTAAAATATGAATATTTTAATTAAAACCCTATTTTCAGGGAAATCGCACTTTTGTGCAATAAAGGGTTTTTGCCTTGGAAAATGAGCCATTATGACATTTGATGATTTGAGAAATTGATCAAGTTTTGCCAGAGCACAGAGACCTTAGGGTTTCGTCTCGAAATCGTCGGAGAACGAGCCATCTCCTTCGAAGCAGTTTAGAGGATGTGAAATAACATCTGATTTATTGCCAGTCGTGGAATTTCTTCATCCAGAAGAAATTACAGAGCTTCTCAGAGTTTATTCAGTTGCAGAGTTTCAGCAAAGTTCATCTGGGATCACATTGCAAACCCAGGCGCACCTTGTTTCAGAGATTAGATACAGAGATCAAGAAGGCCGTACTTTTTACATTAATTGCTGCTACTGACCCAGCCGTACAAATTGGTACAGTACAGCCGTACCATCATTGGGAAGAGTGTATAGTTTCAGAGTTACAGAGCATTTTGCATTCAGGAAACTTCCAGTCATTTAGGCGCACTCATATTGGAGATCTAGAGTTTTGTGGAGAGGCCGTACAAACCTAGTTGCTGTTTCAGACCTGGCCGTACCTGTACCAGGCCGTACCAGTCAGCTTTTAGGCCGTACCAACAAGGAAGGAGCCATCCATTGCTTTCTGGAGAAAACGCCTTACTTGGGATTCTTTCTTCATCATTTCTGGAGGCGCCCATTGCTAGAGATCCATTCTGAAACACCAGACGGGAGAGAAATCAATTAATCATTTCAGCCGTACCAGTTACAGCAGTGCATTTATTGCAAATCAGATTTGCCAGGTTCTTAATAAATTCCATTATTTTTGCCTGCATGCTTCTGGGTATTTTTGTAATCATTTCAAAAGATCAGAATAAATATACTGGTACTCTATTTCTATCCATATCAGAGTTATTTTATTTTTATCGAATTTATTTCAATTACTTGCAAAAAATCGTACCATTCATTTATTGCTCCAAAAACTCAAAAATTGCACAAAACCCAAAAACGTCAGAAAAACATTAAACTTCAGTCAGAATCAGTATCAGGGGGAAACTAGGGTTTCTACAACCCTCTAATCCACCACACTAGCCTACGAGGTTCAACTAATAGGCTAATCCTTTGAGCTCTGATGCTCACGAAAATGGGGACATTACACTAATCAATCTTATGTTGCAGGGATTGCTTACTATTTAATTGGGAAATCATATTGACTTGTTACTCTCATGATTCCTTGTACTGGAATCTCTTTGTAATGCTGAATTGGTAGTACCAATCAGCTCTTTTGAAATATCCCACCCCTGATAGGATATTTAATTTTCTGATTGAGCTCAGTTTAACATATTAGCATTTTGTCAAACACTTGTCATGTCATTATTCTGGATTTGTTTTCAGTTTGTGTTGATGAGGGTAATAAATGTTCATGCCAATAATATTCCAAACTCAGCTCAAGTCTTCAAATGAAATGCATACATATATATGATAATCAATTTCCGAGCCTCCTTTCATTTCAATCGACTTTCATTAAATGTTACATAGGCAGAAATGGAATTACAGTCTTATGCATAATAAATCTGGGCACTAATATGGACAGTCATGCATACATCTATTTGCTGATAACAATGCAGACCCAAACAACTGAAACCTGAGTGATAGAAAGTACTGATTTTGCGAATATAAGACTCAGAAATGTTCAGAGGTACAAAGACTTGTCATGTACCTGATGTAACATGGGGAAATCGATAAATAAAGTAAATATCAATTAAAAATTATGAATATAAATTCAATATTATTATTCTAATATATATATTTACATATAAAGATGAAATAGCGCATAATAAATGTAAATAACACTATTATTATCAATGCATAAGGAAATCGATAAAAGGAAAGACAATATTAACAAAGTTAATTAAGGATGAAACGCCATGAGTCAAGGTAATGACGGATTGCCTCCAAGTAAGAGACGCAGCCCAGAGTTAAAGGAGATGACCCACCTGAACCATTGATATACGGAAGTAAATCGATCTTGAGGGGAAAAAAGGGCATTGGAGAGAGATGGCAGAAAGGAGACCAGATACGCTGAAACAGGTGAACAATTTCACTTAGCCCATAGCGATCAGATTACATGAGAAATCATAACCTGCTGTTTGGTCTTTGCCATCTTGCGATATACTCTATGTGTTTTCCCCAGCACTATAGTGTTGGGTGAAAATTATGTAATCAACTTTTCGATAGATTACACAACTAGGACTTCAGCCACAGCTATGTGAGATATGAATCTCTCCTCTTAGAAAAGGGGAGGCGCCCTTCTTACTGCTGACGGAAGTGATTGTAAAACAAATAAAGTAATTACACAATGTACATGATACTTACGAAGTGGGGGGGTGTGTTACATTCATCCTCTCTCTTTTTTCAGAGAAGATGTTTGCAATGCTTCACTATTGGAAGTTCTCAATTCTTAATAACTTTAAACGATCAACTAGCAATAATACCAATACCTCTATCTTGTCAAAGCAAAGCATAGAGATACCAGAAGTAATTAACAATAAACAAGTAAAATAAAGGGGAAAGCTCACGAAAGCACAAAGTCGTTTCGTAGCTTTATCAATGGTGGATTTGTGATAGATGTCTCGTTTGTCGCATTAGAAGCACAAAGTCTTCTTAGATGCAGCAATTCCTCGAACAGCATGAACAATTACAAGCGCAAAATCTTGTAGATTATCCAACCAAAGTATCCAAAGAGCATGAAAAATTACAAGCACAAAGTCTTGTAGATCATTCAACAATAGTTAACCAAAACACAAATGTAAATCTAAGTAAAAGATGTAACACAAAGTTTACATGAATTGCTTAGAGTCTTTCAGATATCACTTACTAATTACCACCAAAAGAGATCAATTCACAAGATTATCAAATACAACACAAAGTCGGGCTTGCAATCTTCTTCTTTATTGATCAAATTTTGTTTGCAAAGTATGAACACAAAGTTTCACAATTTGTTTCAAAAAGGGCAGCACTTCATTGCAAAATACTAAAAGATCCTTAATACAATAGAAATCCCCCATATTTATAGAAAGAGGGATGAGCAAAATTAGGAAACTAACTTGAGAAAATCAAGGAAAGTTAGGTGAGCGATTCAAGGAGATCTCACCTAACTTTTGACCAAAGTCAAAGTGTAATTTGTTTTCAAAAGATTACATCTTGAACTTGGTGCAATTACAATTTACAAAAAGACATATAAAATGTCAGGAAATATTTACAAGATGCATAAAAGGATGCATCGAAAATGTCTAACACTAGAGATCAGGAACCTTCATGTTTCCTTGCTTTGGGCGCGGAAGTCTTCATATTTCTTCATGGTCTCCTGCACGAACTTCTCATCCGGACCAACAGTGTAATCCATAATGGTGTGAATTCTCGTAATCGATCTCATGGCAGATGAGTGAACCTTCTTGCACCTGTCAAGATGTGTTTTTAGGTTATCCAATGTGAGCCTTGTATCACAAATGACGTTCAGAGAGGCTTCTGAAAAGTCTGTGTTGGCAATCATCTTCATGATGGCTTCCTTGAAGATCTGGGATATTTCTATGGCTGGCAAGAAGATACGATTTTCCTCAAGAAGTTGTCCTGGCAACTCCTTGATACCTTTTTCAAGAATAACATGATGCCCTTCGACATCTTCCTACACCTGGTGGAGATCTTCCGTAAGAGATTGAATCACTTGAATTTGGTGTTTCAAAGATTCTCTTACCTCAATGAACTTTTCTTTGTTGAGAATTACCCCGGCTTCCACCAATTTGCTGAGCTTTACCTACTTCATCTGTGACCATGACAGCAGACACTTTTCCATATCTCTACGCTCTTGGGAAAGTACACTTTTTTCTTTATCAAGTTTTGTGGTGAGCTTGGCCAACAAAGTAGTTTTCTTGTCCGCAGCAATTATGACCCGAGATCCATGTTCTATGATCTTCTCAACGAAATCATACAACACCCTGCCTTTGGAGGCGAACTTCTCAGCTTTCTTGACAGCTGGGTCCTCAATACTTACCACTGCCAGTGGTTGTGCATTAGTTGAAGATCTCGCAAGTCTCCTTACAACAGTGGCATAATGCTCTGCCCTCTATTTGTACATATTGCGAGCTTGCTCCATTTTATCCAGTCTTCCAGCCAAGATGTCCAATGTCACTTGCGCATCTGCTTTTGCACTTTCATCGGTAACCTTGCCAAGCCGGACTCTTGTTACTATGTAGTCTTCCATATTGACATCTCCTTCTCGCGGTGGTATGCCAATCTCCGCATACTTGTGGCCAGTCTTGTCAACGTTTAGCCTTGAGTATACTTTTGCCTTTTTCTTCCTTTTAGCCTTTGGTGGGACTATCTATTCGAGGTCAAGCTCCTCTGGAGAGATCATTTGCTTCTTCTGCTTCAATACTTGAGATATCAGCCAAGGGGGAAGGAAGGAGGTGTGAACTTCTGGATTCACTGTCAACTCAGTCGTCATTGTCACCTCTAAAGTTACCATGGGTATCGTGACAATAGGAGAAGTGTCTGTCGTCATTGCTCCTGTAGACTACACATTGAGTTGATCACACATTGACTCATTCATGAACCGATTGAATTCAGTTGCAAAAGTGATATCATACGTCGGTGAAGACAGGCTAGGAATGGATGATGGAGGACTTGACAGTATATCAATCGTATGAATGCTTGTCACCGAGGGGGTATCAAGCGGGGTTGATGCTACAGGAATAGTGGATACCTCTACTGCAGGAATGGGTGATGAGGGAACGGGAGGTGGAGGGCTACTCAAATTTGGAGGGGTATGAGGAACACTGGAAATCACAGGCGATGACGTTCTGGGAATTTCCTCAACTACATTCTCAGGTGGAGGCATAGTTCTTTCTTGATCATGCTTGGGTTCCTGTTGATCACCCTCTTGTCTCTCCAATTCTGGTTCACCTTCAGAATCACCTTCAGATTCTTCTTCAGACTCTTGCCCGCTTTCAGAAACTTCTTCTACATCGGAGTCTGCTTCTGCTGAGTCTTCATCTTCAGTGGATTGGTCACTGGAAGTACCTTCTTCATCGGAATCTATCTCCTCTGAAACAACCTTTTTACCTTTAGAGCGAGATGGATTAGATTCCGTGGTTTCTCCTTCTGGGACGGCCTAGGTATCTTTCTTGCCAACAGTAAACTTGATCCTGGAACCTCTTCGTGAAGAAGTGGGAACAGCCACTAATTTATTTTTCATGCGAAGTTCTTGCTGTCGGCAAGCTTCTGCTTCAGATTCTTCTCCTTTTGAATCTGTTATGAAACTTTTCATTTCAAAACCATGCTTATGTAACCATTCTGCAGTATTGGATAGGATTGGCGCCAATCTCTCTCTCATGCTAGTACTTTCTTTCCTAGACCATTGAATTGCAGGCAATGGCCTTTTAGAAACCTCTTGTTCATCATAGACAGCATTCATGATATCGCCGGGATCTGTAAAATCCTCTAGTAGGTCAGCAATATCAAGGTCTTTGATCTGCTGCACGGTCAACCTGCAATAATCCATTTTGCGAATGGCTTCTTCATCTCTGCAATCAGCCCAGATGTCTTCAAAACGGTACTTGTGATGATGACCCTTTTGCAATTGCCTTCTGACATCCCGGTAATCAAAATCAAACCTATACCTGTATGTCCTGATTGTCATGATTTGCATCTCAGCATAAACAAATTTGGTTTTCTATACAGTTGGGATAGTATATCTGCCGATTCTCAGTGGGAACTTGAATCCACGCTTGTAATTATTTCTTCGTTCTTTATGCACTGAAATCAGCTGCCTGCACATCTCCATGAAAACCCACTTGTCTGAAGGATATCGTGGCAGCATGTAAGGGCAGCTAGTGTAGCACCCTACTCTCAAATAAGTAAATGTTGGGAATTGTAGAAATAAGCATCCAACTTTACTTACCGCCTTATAGGCCTCATCAGATACCCTTCTCCTCTCGAGAGTCGGATTGAAAAGCAAAGGTGCGAAGAAAGCATCAATAACCCGCCTGAAATGATGGAAGCTTTCCTTCAATTCTAGCTGATAGAAGAATTTATACACAGGTACCAACATCCAATTCCCTTTTGTGGATAGACCTGGAAATTGCCTCATTACAACTGCTACATACACCAGATAAGAAGTCATATAGAATTTTAATGTAGATGGTGCATTGATAAGTTGCTCATGTATTTCATCGCTGATCTGTTTGCCCCAGTCAATGTGAACTTTTTGTCGTCTTATAATCCTGATGTATTCATACATCCAATCATGAAAAGTGTCACTCTGCTTAAAAATGTGATCATATCTTTGACATCATCTTTGAAATCACTTCGCAGGAGTCCCTTTGGCCATATGGAAATAATTTGCCTAGGCTTCTTTAACCATTGGCTATTTATTAGGTTTTTAGCCTTGTTGGGATCAGCATCAAAGACTTCTTGTGCTTTTTGTATTGAGATGTCAATGTACTTCTCCATGTGAGGAACTTTAAACACAATATCAAAGAAGTCAGGGTCGAGTCTTAAAATCTCGTGCCCAGAAGAATCAATCACACTCTGCTTTCCTTGATGTAGTGGGATGCCACTTGAAGGACAAATTTCGTATTGTGTGCAGCAGTAGGGAACATAGCTACCAAATGCAGGTTACTATGTACAATTGCTCTCATCGGATCAGGTTGAGGCTTCTTCTCAATTTTCTCTGCAAAATCAACCAAGTCTTGATGACCAACCTCTGTGTCTTTTATTTCTTCCACCTTGGAGACCACTACAGTTGGCGGATAGACACCTTGATACTTATATTTCATTTTGCCTTTTGCTTTTGAAGAAGACGGAGGTTTTCTGGCAGTCATCTAAGAGCAACTGAAACTTTGATCAATCAACTTTGAGGATCTTGAAAAGAGACTGCAAAATGTGGAGTCAGAACAAACGTTAGTCGTTAAACATGGGAATGCGTGAGGTGAGTAACGACGATGAGCAAGCGTGGAGCGGATGACAAGGCACGCAAAACGATGTACAAAGTGGAAGGAGCAAGGTTCGGGACGAAACTGGCAAGTTTGAAGTGTTTCAGAACAAAATTGGGAAAAGTGCAAGGGCGCTGATGCATTTTTAAGGAAACTGGCTTTGGTGTAGGGGCGCTGAAAAACAGCGCTCCTGCACTTCACAGTGTTAGGTAAAATTTTCATGTCTTTAGGTGTAATAGCGCTAGTTTTTAGCACAACTGCATTTGAAACATAAACTTGGAATCAAAAAGTGCAATGATGTTAGAGGAAAGCGCCTTGACCATTTAGAAGTATGGAACGTTTAAAAACACTACTTGGAGACAAGTATTGGGCTGTAATCGACCTCCAAATCATCGCCATTGATTTAAGTAAATGTAAAACATGCAATTCTACTCACAAAATGTGAGTTGCTTTTATTGTTCGCACTAAAACATTGCTGAATGGCGACGTGAGAAGAAGTAACACATGTGGGAGAATAAATGATAGGAGAAAACGCGCAGAGAAGAAAGCCATGTTAAAAACGAGCAAGGGGAGTTCGTTGGAGCAACGAAGCTTGAGGACACGCGATTTAGGTAAGAGGAAGATAAACCCATGAACAAACAAGACACCATAAACAAAAATAGGAAAAGAAATAAGAAAAAACGCGAGGGTTTACTGAAAATATAAGAAGGAAACAAAGGTAAATAAAAATGCACATGTAGATCACCAAGACGTGTACAAAATAATGAAGGAAAATAGAGGAAAGGTAAGAAGAACGACTTACCAAGAGAAAACGTGAAACTTGGTTGGGAAGAACTTCAGATTTTTCCAAAAACGTGTTTTGCAGCTTGAGAAAATTTCGCCCAGCAAGAATAAATGGAGTTTGAAGACCACAAACAATGAAAATGAAACACTAAAATCACTTTTAAGTGAAAGGGAAACATAAAAACTTAACTCAAGTCGCCCAATTAATTGAGGCATAAAAAGTGGCACGATAAGCGAAAAATGTCAAAGACATGAAGAAACGTGCCTAGGCAAAAAAATGACTAAGTCTGGACACAAAATGTAATAGCTCACTTTTTCAGCGCTCTTACATATTTTGACAAGTCACTTTTCATGCAGGGGCGCTGATTTTCAGCGCCCTTGCATTTTCACACTTAGTTATTTTTTGAACATTGGCAGGTGCGCACTTTTTTGAGGCAACTGCATTTTTCACAATTTGACTAAGTATGAACAGTGAGACCTCATGAGGGGGCTCATTTCGAAGGTCTTTGCAAGACGAACATAGGGGGATGCTCAAACTAACTATTTGAGGCTTTGGAACGCATTACGAGGTGGCTCATAAATCACCTCGTTTTGCATGCTTGAACTTCACGGACATAGGAAACGGACAAGTTTCGTAGGGGGGTTATCCGTGGAATGAGTGCTGCTAGATTCCATGATAACATATAGAAATATAAATCTGCATATCTATGTCTGAGAAATGAATATAACAAAATTATAGATGCATTACTTCAAGTTCATCCTTTCATAAGAAATCTAGAAATTCAGTTTGTTCATTCAAATGCATTTTTTCCTATCTATGACATCGATTAAATGTTTCCAACTGAAATCTAACTACAGAAAATTATGATCTTAACTCATAGTATCAGGGTCTTCTGAATTCCTTTATCATGTCTACTCTCATTCGATATTGCAGATTTGATTGTGTAGTAGAACTTGTTTATCCAAGAAAGAATTAAATGACTTCATAATATCCTTATAATGTTCAAATAGCTACATAATAGGAATGTCATATGAATCACATAAAGTAGGAATGGATAATTCTTCATATCTATAATCCAATTGATTGATAACTCGTTGGTGAGATAAATGAGTCGCACATCTTTTTTGCATATTGTTTTATTCTTGATGTTGTTCAAGAAATCATTATTGTCTATAAGCTGCTGTTCTAATACTTAAAGATGCTTTATCTACTGAACTCTGTTTGAAAACCCTACTTGGAGGAAGGGCCTGAGAAAGGTGGTGCAGCCAAGAGGCCTCACTTAAGATCCACCCAATCCTAAGATGAGGATGGGCCATGGATGAGTAGAGGTTCCACTCAAGTCCGCCCAAATCCATGGGGATGGGCCTTGGAGGGGGTTGCTCAACTCCACCCGGACCAAGGAAGGGATGGGCCATGGAGGGGCGTCACTCAAGTCCGCTCAAACTAAGAAAGGATGGGCCATGGAGGGGTGGTAGGTCTAGCCCACTTATAAGCTCCACTGGCTTCCTCCAATAGGCGAAGTGTCTTCTCAATAAATAATAGGTATCTTTGTGATGAATTATGGATTTTGATGTCATAATACTAATGCTAACGATATATGTGCTTGTATGTTGGATTATTATTTGTGTGGTGAATGCAAGGTCCCATCCAAAATCACTCCATTAGAGGAGGCATCTACTTGAGAAGAGGAAACCCTATCCCCAATTTGTAAGCGTCAAGCGAAACCTAGGGCAAAGTAGGACAAGGGACATTACAACTTCACTGACTAGCACTGGCTGTTAACAACAGACATTTTCAGATATTAAAATGCAAGTCAGACCTAGGTAATGTCGCGCTAGGCCCATAAATTCACTCGCAGCTCGTCTATATCAGAATAAGATACTCAGAAATGTCTATGCTTCAGCTACAACAGCTCATACAACCTTCTTTAAGCTCTCAGACTCTCCTTGTATTCCACATGATCCTCTATATGACTGAAAACAGGTATTATCAGCAGCAAATATGCACCTGTTGCTGATCGAATAGCTTCCAGTTGCTCACACGCCCTTCTATAGGTCTCATGCATCTGTCATAGGTTGGAGTTTAGGTTTGAAATAGCTCCAGATGCTAAGCAACGATGTACCCTAGCTTCCACACACCCTCCATGAAGGGGTAGCTGATGCTGATATGAAATGCCTCTACTATTCCTTAACTGCTGATGAAATAATATCGATCCCTAACTTTGGCATCCCACTCTACCTAGCACTCCTCACAAACAAATCACACTGAAAAACCCTTCGTGAGCCTCTGAAAATGTCTTATTCTGAAATGATGCTCAAGATACCTGCAAATTTCTGATATAACATTCAAACCCTGATTATTAAATCTCCACTGCGTATCAATGAAGCACAAGCACAATCCGTGAAGTGGAATTGTTTGCAAGCTGGCTTGGGAGATCTCTCACTCCTGTACCGAGCTGTTCTCCCTGAGGGGTGTCATCCTCAAAAAGCTTGAGATTTTCAAACCCAACAAACCCTTTCTGAAGCTCTTCTCCAAATTTCTCCAAAACAAGAATAATAATTATCATTGAATAAAATGAGCTTCAAATGCCCTTTTATAATACTCAACTTGCATTTGCCTTCATTTCATTTAATTTACTTTAATTTCATTTACTTTTCCCACCTTTTTGGTGCACAACTTAATAATATAAAGTATACTTTAAAACTCACTTATATCTCCCCTTTTAAAATGACACCTTAACTTATATTATAAAGTATACTTTAAAATCATTTAAATCCCTTTTTAATAAAGTCCTTATGTCGCTCTTTAAATTGGCACTTAAGTTATTATTATAAAGTCACATTAAATCACTTATATCCTTTTAAATATAAGCCCCCTTTTAATATATTTTAATAGCGCATAAAGTTAAATTATTTAATTTAACTTTATTACTTGACATTATTAATAATAAATGCATATGATCAATATTAACCAAACTCCAGGATATAATTATGCCACCATGCCAGAAATAGAAACTTTGCCAGTTGACTATACCAATGACTTACTATAAATAGTAAGTATGAGCAACACATCCAAGTGACTTACTAAAAATAGTAAGTGTGCGTCAAATGGTCCTGAATGGCCTCTGGAAGGCACAACACAGATAAACTAGGACGAAGAGTTGAAGAATACTAAAATAAGCACCAAAGGGTCTGCTGAAGAGCCAAAGATTTCCCTCAAAAGGGTCCCCCTAAACACCCTGTTAGCCTACAGGGACCAATTGGTAGACTAACCACAACATCTGAGCACTGCCTAGGAAAAGGGGACATTACAACTTTGCTTTCAAGTTATTTTGGATACTTACCCCACTGAATAAGTGGTTGCTTCTATTGAAAAGTGGTTGAGCCTTTTGCTTTATGTACTTCTCACTCCCGTTGAATAAGTGGTCGAGTTTCTACCTTTCCTTTATTGTTGCCCATTGAAAAGCAGAAGTGGCTAGCTTGCCACCAAGTGCATTTTTTTTCTTGTAATTCCTGCTAAACAAGTGGATGTTTACGTTCTAGCACTTGTTTATTACTACCCACCCTATTGAAGAAGTGCTAGCTTAGCGAAGTTAAATATTGTAAACCAACCACCATATGCTCTCACCTTGCCCTTATTGGGATCTGGGTGATCAAAAAGTGGAAGTTGTTATTTTCAATTAGCTTGTACTTTCAATATTTGCAAAATCCCCTTTCCATCGTATGCTCTCACCTTGCCCACTCTGGGATTTGGGTGATCAGAAAGTGAAGGGTTGTTATTCATTTGCTTATCTTGCTTTCATCTAATGCTAATGGGTGAAAATTTGTGAAATTTTTTTGGGGTGGATACTACGTTAACCTCCATCATCCTAATAACATAACTCAATAGTCTTGTTGCATTCCTAGCCTTTATTTAGCCTCTCTTTCTTTTCTCCAATCATATCTTATCTTTGTTTAAGATGAACTTAGGGAGTAGTTAAAAACCCTCAAAAGAGAATGCATGATGGGGTTTCAGCAAAACAAGGCCTAATAAGGTACCCATGTACAATCTAATCTCTCACAATTGGAGAAAAGGAGAAAACCACATGGAAAAAACTCTTTTCCAAAAGAGGGAAAGGCGAATGAAGGATTGAAGAAGCCTCCAAAACAATGTCCCAAAAAGAAGAGGAATGTGTAGAACATCACTGAAGCATGAAGAAGTTGTAAACAACTATTGAAAGATGACTGATATAGTGCTAAAATGAATAACCTCCAAAAATTGGAATGCAAGAGTGTCCATATGGTAAATGCTCCATCTCACTGAAATGCATGGGTAACCAACCATTGATGTACGTTGGATCCGCCTAATACATAGGAACAAGAACTAGATACATAGATCACTCCATAAAAATGAAACCAAGAAAGCATTAGCACCAATTGTAGAAACCCCCCATAATGCGGAAAGGGAGAGCCAAGGCAGGTAAACTGAAATTGTGTGAAACCAAGAAGTGCATGTAGGAGAATATCTGAACGTGCAATTGAAGAGTATCTACAAATAAAAGGGTGTGCAAACTAAGGAACACATGCACGAAGCAATAATCACTAGGATCCACTACTGTTGTGGAAGGGGCACTCACTTGACAAAGGTGTGATGACAAAACAAAAGGCCTACACAACCCCTCCATGGCACCTTATATCATAGTGAGTACAAAAGGCACAACAAGATGTACACAATCCCCAAAAAGTATACACCAGAATGACACTTTATCTTAGTGTGTCTACAAAAAAGTAATTGCATGCAAAAGATGTCCAAAATGCATAAATAGGACAAAATATTGGAAATATATGTAGAATAGCCAAAAACGAGTCATCCCACGCAAACAGGGAGTTTCCAGGAGCTCAAACGTCCAAGTAATTTACCAAAATGTGAAAACACAAAAACTAAAGAAAATTTACCTTGAGAGAAATCTGAAAAAAGTGCATGGATGGTTGTGAAGAGCTCTGAAAGACTATCCCAACATTGTTGGAATTGCGAAAAATAGAGAAATGGGTCAAAAGTTATGAGCTCAGGAGTGAAAACAACACTTCTGATTTCAACAAGTTGTAGAATGCACCAACGGCAAAAAGTAGTGATGAGATCCACACCACTAGAAAGTCAACGGAACCAACTTTTCGAGAGTATCTTGTTTGCCCAATTTTGATATCGTATGCCCAAGTTATGGCCAAAAGAAAGAAAAAAACAGCTCCTTTAGGGCCAAAGAGGGATTGAAGGGTCCCTGCCCAGCATCCGTACTATTGATGTAAACAAGATGTCATGTTGATGTCAGCAAAATATTCCATTGAATATTCCCCCCTGTTGAAAAAATGTCAGCCCTCGAAAAACAATCGCCAAAATATTTTTGTGCCTAACAAAATATGCTAAAAGATACCAGCCACGAAATTGAGGTGTCGTCGGGAAAGGCCAGGCTGTTGAAAACAAAGCAGACGTTGAAAAATTGAGTCAGTCAATAAAAAAATTAATTCCGTCGGTTGTTTTAAAAGCCAAATGAATGGCTAGTACATGTCATTGGCAATCCCATGTCGGCTGGCCTATATTACTGCAATAGGCTTTGGTTTGCAGCAAGGTACAATGGTAACCTATGCTACCAAAGTTGTAAATCTTTTTAATTTTTTTTTTAAAATAAATAATTTTAAAAAGCTGTTTTTGTTTATTATTTTGAAATTGTTGTACGCCTCTAAAGGTCCCGACACTAAAGTAGGGAAAATTTATAGTCAAAATTCATTGAATTGGCCTCCTAAACACAACAGTGAGGTCCGTTTTGCGCCAAAATGCACCTAAAAATCACCCACCTCCAAAAATTACTAAAAAAACAATGGAGATTCCAGATCTAAAACCCTGTAACCCTTGTTGTTGATTCCACGCTCTGATACCATGTTAGAATTGTGAAAAACACGAGCCACTGGATCAAACAATGAACAAAGACACCTTCCATGCAAGAGAGTTTCAAACAATAATATGCAATATCCTCAACAAGGAAAAGCTACAAAATTCAAGAGATAATGCAATGAGAGTTGAATGCTATATAGGTGCAACCCTAAATGATAAAGGGATTAGATCATGACAAGTGTATTTCATAAAAAAAAAGATACTAGACACTTCTTCTCAAGAGCTAAAAATAACAAATAGGTGGTTGTAGATGGAGTTAGGCTTGAGAAAAAGCTTCCATTGTTTGTTGCTAAAACACCTCTATTGAAATTTGAGCATCTACTGTTCAACTTTGGTCGGAGGAAAAAAGCCCTCTTGGTTTCTTGTAATGTCCCTTATGTGTCCAGTCCTAAGGTTGCCTAGAGGTTAGAGGGTTCAGGCCCTTTACTCCCTCCCAATGGTCTTATGCTAAGGTGACTTGAATGAAGACCTACATCCATTGTATATGCATATATCCATATATCTATATGTTAGCTTTAATATCTAGTATCAAAATCAGACATAATCATAATTGCAATTAACAAGCAAGAGGAGTGCCATGCGTGGATCCCCCTTGAAGCCTTCATGTTAGGCATAGGAGGTTGTTCACCGCAATCCTCCTTTCCCAACGGCTTAGTACCTACATTCTCCACACATGGCAGTACCTCGGAAGACACGAGCCCTATTAAGAGAGGAGGGAAGCCCTAAGGACCAAGGGCCTAGGGCCTACCACCCCTCTATGTAACAAAATCTAAGGTGGAAGCCCCGCCCTTCATGACCAAACCCTTGGCTTGGGCCTATGGGCCTGAGGGTGGGGTTTTTAGGCAAACCACTTGGTGAATGTTTCCCCCATCCTAATAGCGTAACAAACATGGAGCAGACAATCTTTGTACAGTCATATGAAAATGTATTTATTATAGTTTCATCTATACTCATTATGCACTTGGAAAGTGCTAGCATGTACATTTAAATGAGATGCATTTATGGAAAGAATTTAAGATGCACAAGTAGATGTATTCCCTCATTATATTCATGACGACATTCTATAACAATGAAATGCATTTTTAACAACTGAAAGAATTTATATCATCAAATCCTAATGCATTCTTATGATGTCTTTGCTTAACTTGTAATTTTGTGCTTCTTGTCCTTAATGATTTATCAAAATGAATTCTAACAGTAAACAAATGTGCACAGCAAGGAAAGATCCAATACTGAAGAGCATGGAAACAGTATTGATTTGACTTCTATGATCTATAACATATGTTGCGATTAGAACTATTCTACTGGAATGGATTTATTGAGCCATGAATGATCTATATATGTAAGTAATTGCCCAGATGATATTGCACAATTCCTACTGAAGGTTGTCATCCCCTGGGATTGACGGGTTATCCTGAATTCTTTTCTTATAAATTCAGTCATGGCTTAAAAGATCATCATAGATGGTATAGAAAGTATAAACAGAGAGTGAAAGACGCAAATTAAGCAGATGTTATTATGCTGACAGAGACAAGACATCAAAGCTAAGTGACGTGAGTTCACCTGGTTCGTTGTCTGAAGATTCGTGGTCCTATTCTCTCTGACGTCTTCCCTTTGTTCCCTCTCCATGGCCATTTGAAAGTTTCACTATTTCTATGCTTGTGGGAGAGGGGGGTGTCTCTTCCTTGGCCGATCACGTCCTTTGGTGAGTCGGGTCTGGACGGAGATGACAATTCACTAAAATAGAGTCTCTTATGTTATATTCGATAAATCATGGGTCTTTGTCAACATACTTATATTTATCTACAAATGTCGTATTTGAGAGTTATATATATATTATATGTATCTTAAGTTAGAAATTGATTCATAATGGTTTTGAGTTTCTATTTATTTTATAATTTATTTAGAATGTTTAATTATATACCTTTTATATTGGTTTGCTATGTATCAAATTTAGTATTTATATTGGCTGATCACAATATCTAACATTTAAAATTATAATATTATCTTTAATAACTATGACTTTAATTAAAGAGTTAATGTGTTAAATATATATTTTGATGTCCCAATTTCGGGAACATGACAGTCCCTCCCGCCTGAAAATTGCTTGCCTTCAAGCAACTTGGAGGTTTGAGTGATTGAGAATTTCTTTGCTCTCCCATGTAGAGTCTTCTACTAGTAGACCCTTCCATTTTACCAAGAATTCTTGGATGCTTCTGTTTCTTAACCTCTTCTCCCTCATATCGAGGATGGGTTTCTGGCTCTAGGACTAGTTTACCTTCATCATCAAGTGGAGGTAACTTCACACAAGGGGTCACTTGTTTTCCAAGCATTTTCTTCAATCTCGACATGTGAAAAATCTTATGAATACGGCTATCTTTGGGAAGCTCCAGCTCAGAAGCTACCTTGCCTGCCTTCCTTGTAATCCGGTAAGGCCCATAAAACCGGGGCTTAAGTTTTTCTGCTTCGTTGGACTTGAGGGATGATTGCTTGTAAGGTTGTAACCGTAGGAACACAAGATCTTCTACTTCAAAGTTTGATTCCAATCAGCATACATCTTTTGCTGATTTTGAGCTTGGTGTAAATTGTCCTTAAGAGTCTTCATGATGTCCATACTTTGTTGTATGAATTCTTTAGCCCTAGGCACTTGGCTTTCTTGTGTAATCAAACTCCCAAAGGTGGTAGGTTCATACCCATATAGTTCTTTGAATGGCTCATCTTTATAGACATGTGGTGTGTGTTATTGTAGCAATATTCCCCCAAATGTAACCATTTTGCCGAAGCACTTTTTGGCCAGTGACATAGTTTCTCAAATAACCTTCTATATATTTGTTGACTATCTCAGTTTGCCCGTTCGTCTGTGGATAGTAACTGGTACTTGGTGTGAGAATGTTTCCTAACAATCTAAAATGTTCTTGCCATAATTGACTTAGGAACCGGCTGTCCCAATCACTGACTATGTTCTTTAGGAGACTGTGGAGTCTAAAAATCTCTTTGAAGAATAGTTCAGCCACCTGGGGTGCCTTATACTTTGTGGGTATGGCAAAGAAGTGGGCGTATTTGATGAGCATGTCGACCACCACGTATATGCAGTCTTTTCCCTAAGCTTTGGGTAATCCGGTAATAAAGTCCATAGAGATACTTTCCCACTTTTGACCAGGGATGGGTAAGGGTTGTAGGAGTCCAGCTTGTTGACTCTATTCAGTCTTATTCCTTTGGCACGTCGTACACTCTTGCACATATTTTAACACATCCTTCTTGATCCCTTTCCATGAGTACTTCTCCCTTACCTGTTTGTATGTTTTGTAGTACCCTTGGTGTCTTGCTAGAGGGCTATCATGGTATTATTTGAGGATCTTCCCTTTTACCTTGGAGTTGGGTGTTAGAATATCCTTCCTTTATACAAGATAAGTTCTTCTACCACTTTGTATTCTTCGTTGGGGGGGTGTCCTTCCAAGATTTCATTGGCTTGGGGATCTTTGGCATACTCTGAAATAATGTCATATTTCCAATTGACAGATATATTGGTCAAAGTTTTCAAACAAGGTCGCCTAGATAAGGCATCTGCTACCACATTATTTGCCTCCTTCACGTATTCAATGTCAAGGTCATAGGCTTGTATCTGACTAACCCATTTTTGCTACTGGTTGTTCAAATCTTTTTGATTCATGAAGTATCTTAAGCTATTATGATCAATTTTCACTTGGAATTTTGTGCATACCAAGTATTGGCGGAATTTTGCCAAGCCATGCATTATATCTAACATCTTTGTCATAAATGGGGTAGTGTCTTTCTGCTTGAGTGAGTTTCCGACTTTCAAAAGCTATAGGATGCTTATTTTGTATCAAAACTACACTGATCCCCTCTCCAAATGCATCGCATTGTAGCTCAAAGGGTAAGGTGAAGTCGGAGATGGCCAACACTGGACATGAGCTCATGGCTTCTTTTAATCTTTCAAAGGCTTGTTGGGCTACTTCATTCCATGCAAAGGCTTAAGTCTGTGAGTGGGGCAGCAATCTTAGAGAAACCCTTCACAAAGTGCCTATAATAACTACACAACCCTACAAAGCCTCTTAGTTGGGTGAGGGTCTTGGGTTTAGGCCATTCTTTGATAACTTCAATTTTCTCTTCATCCACGCTAACTCCTTGTGCACTGATTTTATGTCCCAAATATAGTATTTCCTCCATGTCGTATTCACATTTTGATGCTTTGGCATACAAGGATTCTTGCTCTAAGATCTTGAGGACCTTGTCAATATGTTGGAGGTGCTCTTCCCATGTCTTACTATATATGAGGATGTCATCAAAGAAGACTAGGAGGAATTTCCTGAGTTGCTTGCAGAAGATATGGTTCATGCAGGATTGAAAGGTAGCTGGGGGCATTGGTGAGCCCAAAGGGCATGACTAGGAACTCAAAATGCCCATAGTGGCACCGAAAAGTTGTTTTAAGCACATCTTCCTTCCTCATTCTTATCTGATGGTAGCCTGACTAAAGATCAATTTTGGAAAATAATCTTGCTCCATGGAGTTCATCTATGAGTTCATCAATCTGAGGGATGGGCTAGCGGTTCTTGATAGTCTTTTTTTTTAAAGCTCTGTAATCTATG
Source organism: Sequoia sempervirens (assembly GCA_007258455.2). Classification (NCBI taxonomy): domain Eukaryota; kingdom Viridiplantae; phylum Streptophyta; class Pinopsida; order Cupressales; family Cupressaceae; genus Sequoia; species Sequoia sempervirens. Next base: position 2,704 of record VDFB02392107.1, on the reverse strand, counting down.
GACATTCTCGTGGTTCCATCTTTCTTTTTGACAAGGACTACAAAAGATGCAAAAGGGCTAGAGTTGGGTTGAATGTTCCCCATTTCGACTAGTTCTTTAATGGTCTTCTCGATCTCTTCTTTGTACTTATGGGGATGACGGTATGGAGTAGTTATGACGGGTTTGGCCCCTTCCAATTCTATAGTGTGTTCAAACCCTCTCTTAGGTGGTAGCCCTAGTGGAATTTCTTCAAACACTTTACTATATTTCTTTTTAATAGGTTGGGTGTCTATGTGGATGGCCTTTCCTTGTGTGGTGCTCTTGTCAAGTATGATGCATTGGGCGGCCCACTCCCCTTGGCCCCATCTAAAGACTCTTTCCATTCTTTTACATGAAATGAGTTTTGGGGTCCCATTTGGCAACCTTTTTATTGTGATTTCCTTTCCTTCGTGTTGGAAGCAGATGGTTTGGTTTGGAAGGTCAAACATGAAGCAACCTAAGGAGTATATCCATGGGGTTCCCAAAATAACATCGGCATCTAAAGGGACCACATAGAAGTCTTCTTTGATGGGGTGGTCCCCAAGGAGAATTTCCAATTGGGGTACCATGATTGTGCATTGTATCCTAGCTCCTATGGCTGTTGCTGCTTTAAATCCCTCAAATTTCATAGTTTTTAATTTCCTTTGAGTTATTATCCTTTGGTTGATGCCCCACTATCTACTAGGGTAATGATTCTATGTCCCTTGAGTGTGCTTTTAATGCGAAATGGTCAATGTTTAGAGGCTTCGGAGATAGTGGCTACTATTGCTTGATTCTCACCTTCAAATCTGGCTCTTTTATTGGGATACTCATTTGGATGTGCTTCAAGTTGGAGGGCTCTACTACTCTTGTGACCTTGCCCCCATGGTTGTTGGCATCTAAAACATTGTCCATTTCTTTTCAGCTCTTCCATTTTCTTACACCAATGATCTTTGTCCCTCTTTTCCTTGCACCAGGAGCGTGTTCTAGTTACTTATTCCTTCCTATCTCTTTCTTCTCTTCAAGGGGGTTTGGATGATGAGGTGAATTTCTTGGGCTTGTCTCTAGACCAATAATCTTCATATTTCATAGCCTTTTGAATGGCTTCATCTAGGCTAGTGGGTTCCAACACACTTACCATACTTCTAACTGAGCCTCTTAGGCCTTCTACGAACAAATATGTGAGTCTCTCTTAAGAGATTTCAGAGATCATGACAGCCTATTGGCGTTTAAATTCACACCTTTGGAATGTGTATTTGAAATGGACAGCTATGCACAGTAAAACTACTCTTCAAATTAGGAGGGGAAGCTCCCTCTTGCTGATGGTGTTGAAAGAAAGTAAACTAAGAACTAAGTTGCCTATCTTTTTTGATCAGCTTAGAGCACAAGGTTTATTAAACACAAACGCCGCAGCTGATATTTTCCGTTTTAAGAACTTCAACTACGGCTAACTTAAACTAAAGACGTTTCTAACTTCTCAAGTAATACCCAAAGCAAGAGAAACTAGAAATGAACAAGGTTGATTCTCTAACAAAATGCTTCAATAAACTCTTTCTCAACAAACATCTACACACTTCAATGTAAGTTGAAATCAAGATCATAAAAGCAGAACACGAATAACAGAAATCTGAGATGTTATATCAAGGCAAAGGAGGCTCATGATTTTATTACTCAAACTTTTGGAACAAAACTTACTTCTAACATGCCTGGAACAAGAAATTGCAGCTAAAGAGGCTTGCAATCTTGTTCTTACACAAAAGGAACAGCAATTACAACAACTCCTTGTTGGCTAAAAGAGACTCAACAATTCACTATCATAAAACAATTGAACAACACTTGAATAACAAATAGAAGCACAATAGGCTCAGCGCTTTATTATCACTAGCATGGTTAAAAGAAACTAATGAGCAAAGGCTCTTATTTATAGACAAGCAGAGGAGTAGGGAACCCTAAAATCTCCTTGCTTTCACAATCTAAGGCTTGCTCAACAAGCAAGCTTTATTTCTAAATCTAGAAAGAAGATAACATCTAACACCTAAGAAAGCAGAAAAAATGGGAAACGCCAACTATTCCATTTATCTTCTTTCTCTTCTCAAAGAATGGATAAGAATTATTCCAAGAATAGAAAGAAAGCGGGAAGAAAGCTGCTTTAAAGCTCGATCACATCTGCTAGAAAGTTAGAAATTATGTCCCGGTTCGGTGCATATATGCCATCAATAGCAAAACACCACTTTTCCAAAATATCTTCACCATCTGCAACTGACCTAAGGAAATCTTCAACCTCATTGGCCGCTTTCTCAAACTTTGCTGACATCATGGAAGTGTGACTTGGCAAAGTCTTATGTTTTTCTTTCATTCACTTCAGTACAATCTTCTTGTTATATTTGTCTTTGTGCATTTCCCATAGCCTTTCACATTCACCCTTTGAGATAGTAACACTTTCAGGCCATGGGGGAATGAAAAAACACTTCTCGATCATATCAGGCTTCAGACTGCAAATCAATCTACCATCAACTGATTGAATTTCCCTTGTAGCCGAGTTGTAATGCTTGATGCAAGCGATTACGAACTCAAGACTCTGAACTGATATAGGGATAGATGCTGCTGCGAGGAGTCCAAAATGTCCCAGGTTTCTGATTGAAGTGTTGCCTGTGCTCTCCAAAGCGTGTAGATCAAACACTGGCTTAATGTGATATAAATTTGTCTC
>VDFB02392105.1:0-33491 GCA_007258455.2 Sequoia sempervirens | reverse complement strand
GAGAAGGACACTTCCAAACAACAAAGTCTCAAACTTTGCCAATGAAATAGAGAAATAGTACCGGCGGAAACACCATAGTAACACAACAAAAACATAAGCAACACTTGGTCACCAGAAAACCAAGAGTGACAGAACACTCAAAACCAACAACAGTCCTAAGTCAAAGACCTACTAACAACCCAAACTTGGCACCTCAACCAGAAGCAACATAACACTTAGGACAAAAAATAGTCCTAAGTCAAGGACAGAGAAACAACAAAGGCCTTGAGCAAAGAAACAACCCACAACATTATAGGCCCAAAAGACTGCTTGAAACAACCAGGCCACAAACCACCTACAGTAGTTGGATTGCAACAAACCTTCCGCTCAAATTAGATAAAAACGAGCCTATCAGTTTCCCACCAAAAGAGGGGTAAGAATAAAAAATTGCTGCAAAGATAAGTTCTTCAAATTTCACCAACCAAACAGAAACCAACCCCGACACCACTTCGAAAGGATGGGGCTCCCCTTTATAGGAGAGGAAGAAGTGGGGACTAGAACTACAAAAGAAACCTCCCTCCAGAGCAAGCACGCTCCACCTCAATAGGAACCAGAAAAGGAGAGAAGCACTTCCAACCATTTCCACAACCTCCAGCTCCACCTCAATAGGAGAGGGCTCCACCTTAATAGGAACAATATTCACCTCTATTGAATACAAAATTTGTAGAACATGGTAGCAAGTAAGAACTCTAGTAGAACAAGCAAACATCTCCTCCCAAGGAATACAAATAGAAGAAACAATAGGAAGCACAACAACAACCTTCCAACCAACAACATCATCAACCCAATACACTGAATAACTATCAGCTCCTTCCTCAAAAAAATCTCCATCCACCACAAGGGGCAACCAACAAACCAGAGGAACCCCCACAAATAGAAAACCTACTGCAAGTCACAAAGGAACCCTACCAAGGAAAGAAAGAGTCAAGCCCAGAAAGGGAACAAGGCATCTCCAGGCCACGCTACGGTAGCAAGAACCAGAGAGATACAAGCAAAAACTTCCTCCCCCAACCAACCACAAGCACCAAAACAACCACTTCCACTAACCAGGAAGCCTTTTTGAAGCACAAAACCCACCACATCGAAACAGTGAAGGGTCTCCTGTACCACCAAAGGGACTTACAAAAAGAGCCCATTCTCCTCAAACAGGTGGAGGAAGAGGACACTCCAGAAACACCAAAAGACATAGAGCACCACCAAATGAGCACAAGCACTAATGAGAAGACAAATAGGGGAGAGAAAAGCAAGACCCCCATCTCTAGCGAAGAGAAAAGGTCCAAAACACCACCAAAACCACCAAACCCAAGTCCCCATCAAGGAGAACATGAAAAAGGGGCTGCAACACCAAGCACAAAGAGAAACCAACACCAAGATGCCAATGTAGAGAGAACCCAACACAGTGAAGCACCCCCAAATGCAGTAGAGCATGAGCATTTTCAACAAAGAAAACCCCAACATAAACCGAGCCCAAACGGTGAGGAGACCATCAGCACAAAGGAAAAGGGTTGAACAACAAGGGATATGGGAAAGGAAGCCACACTTTCACCCAAACAATCTCACCCACAAACACCGATAGGCACCATCGCAGAGAGAGCACACTACTGTGATGCACCTCCAAAAACCATGGAATAGCAATAGCAACTAACAAAGTGAAAAATAGTAATGCATCATGGTGATTAGCGTCAGGATCACCATCACCCTCATCACCAATATATGAGGATTTTAAAAATCCTCGCTCGTGCCCATTCTCGCCCGAACGCATCCATTGCAGAGCGTTCATATTTTCCCTTTATCAAATAGTGTTCTCATGTGGTTTAATTTTTTAAACAAACATAACTAGAGGATATTATCATAATATTTATGATATTATAAGCTAAGTGTATGCTTGCATGAAATATGATGATGAGAATGGTATTATGTAGAAGTACTATGTTGTCATTGTCAAATTATGATGTTATGTAAATCTATGATGGTAGATTAACCATGAGTGGAGAACCTATGTTCTCAAATGTTCATATTTCCTTGGAAGTAGGAAGACAACTTATTCCCTAGGGTTAGGGTGTACACTTGATTGTGTTTATGTTGACATGCAAATAGGGTTGTAAAATGTATTAGAAATATATATACTTTCTAATTACCTTTCTAAATGGCTATTATCTTATACCTGATTAAGAGTCTATACCTTTTCACGGTATTCTAGTCTTAAAGAAGAGGACATATGTTCCAGTAACCCAAATCTGTAATATGAGGGGACTTAAAGGTGCAAAAGCACAAACTCCTCCTAGGTTAAAAATTTCCTTCAGATTAGATATGAATTGAACATACATTTTAAACATATGAAAATATGAGTCATATTGAAAGAAAGGATTTATGATATTTTATGAACATGAAAACATAGAAGCCTTATATAATTAATGAAAAGGATAAATTGGAAAGAACCATGAGGAAATTGGAGAATAATCGAAAGGATCTCAGTTGAATTTACTAGAGGTTGAATAGCTTATTATGTTGATTTACTATTATTAAACATGACTGTGAACTTGAGGTCTTATATAAAATCTAATGTCAAGGATAACCAGATTGGTTATGGCATCTGGTCTAAGGATGGAACCATAGTAGATATGGCAATAAAGAGTCTAAAACCTATTATGATGAAGTAAACTTTAAATCAAGTTTTATTTTGGATTATTATATTTATTGATAGAACTTTAGCTTGTGTCCACTTGTGAGCAGTTGATGACATGGTGTCATCAAAGTTATCTAGTTATGTATGAATTAGGAAAGTCATTAATTAAAAGAAAGAATGTGAATGGTAGGTTGTTTCTAATTCCATGAATGTTACAAATGTGTAAACAGGGTATTTAAGAGGTTGGGTTAAACCTAATTGGTCAATTAGATCGAGAGAAATGTTATATCACTTTTTAAAATGGAATCTTGTTATATTATTATGTGGTCAAACCTGGTCAAGAGTAATTTATTGTCATTATAGTTTCCAAGTTGAGCGAGGGGGTGGGTGAACATACGACTACACTCAAAGTACTAAGTGATTATATATATATATATATATATATGAAATATCTGGCCAGAGTAAGTGTAAGTTTCCACTGTGTATACTTGTCTATTCACTGTGAGCCAGTATTGCATAGCTAGTAGGGAGTGTCATGCATGTAGGAGGGTATTCACTATATGACAACACTAGTTATGTAGGAAACAACACCATGCTTAGGTAGGCTTTATATTAGAGAGTTTCCATACCAATCTCTTTGTTGATGGGTAGGGCCATCTTACTAGCTAGGAAGATGTGTGGGGGACCACAGTAAGTCCGTGGTTAGCAAAAAATCACTTGGGTGATGCTCTCCCTCATGCAGTTGGAGGCTAATACTTGAGGATGTATTCTCTAGTAGGGGACATCTTGAACAATTTTACTCTTGATCCATTCAACTCTTGATCCATTAAGCTCTTGTAAGCTATGTTATGCAATTAGGATCTTGCATCTTTATGTAAATTATATTTGAGAGTTGAAATCATTACTTGAGATTATGTAATGTTACTTTATTCATGCAATAAAATTTGGAATCGGTTTATTTCAAATGTGCAATGTGTTATTGAAATGGAAAGCTTTATTTCTATGTATTGGTGAACTTGATCTTTTTACATAGATGGGTTAAAACTTAGGTGAAAATAATAGGGTAAAATTTGGGCATGTTACATGTGGTATCAGAGCTACCAGGTTCAACACTGGAACCTATGAGCTCATTACAAAAGTTTTTGATAAGTTCTTATGCTAGAATGGATGGGAGAAGAACAAGGGAAATAGTAATAAAGTCAATTATCCTAAAACTTGTCTAAATTTGGGACTAGGAAAAAATAATCTCTGGAGGTTGAAACTCCTAAACCAACAACTCATATAGAGACACCCTTGGATTGTAGAAGCTATACAACTGGGTTTAGTAGGAAGGTTATGGAGTATTACCTATGAGTACCTCCACCCTTCAAAATTATTTAAATGAATCTGAAGGTGAGAAAGAATCAAAGTGATCCCTCAATCTAATAGCAACATGTAGTTGCATAGAGTCAAAGATTATGGATTAAATGAGGGTACTAAGAATCTATAAATATGGTTTAAGTCTATTAGTACAAATTCTTAATTGGAGAAACTAAGTGTTAATATAAAAAATTTAGTCGAAGTAGAAAAGTCAACATGTGTTGCAAATCAAAATCAAGTAGGAAGGTATCTAGGAGGTAAGATAAACTTCTAACAATCTTGATTCAAAATAAAGTTAAAATCTACCAATGATAACTGAAATCAAGAGTAAGAGTTCGTACCTTAGAGTTTATACTAGAGACAACGATGGGTCAAGAAAAGAAACAACTCACAAAGGTGAAGAAGAAAGTTGACCTGATCCCACCAACCAGAATGGGCTTGGTCAAATTGGAGTTAAGATTTAAAAATGAGACCAAACAACACTTGAAGTTCCTAAGGTTATGAGAAAAATGAAATCAACAAGAATTTGGAAAAAAAATTCCTAGAAAGATGATTGCAAGGAAAAAGATTGGATAGTAAAATAGACTATTTAAACAAGGGCTCAGATAAACTTGGGAGCAAAAAGTATTTGCAAGATATACCTAGTAAGGGTAAGATAAGGTAAGTAACATTCATCCAACTATTGAAAGACAACATGAAAAATGTTAAATCATTCAATCGAATTAGAGGAAATAGAAGATTACATGAAGTTTAACTTTTAAGTGTTAGGGTTAGAAGGCATATATCTAACAGTTAAATGCAGATTTATTAATAAAATAGAGAAATAAAACACACATAAAATTATAGCAGAAACAAGACAACACAGAGAATTTAATGTGGTTCACCCAATCCGGGCTACATCCACAAAACTGCAGCCATCCAATGATTTTATTATCCAGTGCAAAACACATTACAATCTCGTGAATAATTGCCTTTTTCTATATACTGTAACCCCCATCCCAACCCCTTATAACAAGTCTTTTAGAAGCTTCCATAATTGATGTAGGAGCATCCAATGGTGTAAGGGCAATCTTGCATCACCCAAAAATAGTTAAATTTCAAGTTTCTCATTTTTTAGATGTTTTTACATTTTTGGATACCCTTTTCGTCATAATGAAATTCCCAATTTACGGTTTTTATTTTTGGTTCCTGGGTTGAAAAATATTGCAGTTTTAGTTTCCCAAATTTGCACCTGAAAATCTTTTGAGTTGGATTTGAGGCACTTAGAGCTCCCAGATCAAAATTTATGGCCCTGGGAAGTTGGCGCACTTTCTAGAAGATACAATTGCAAATGTTCTTTTGAATTTTGAACTTCAAGTAGTAATTTTGGGCGCCAAACCGCCTAAACTTAAATTTGAATGTTGTTTTGGCTCCAAACTAGAGGAGCTCTATTTATAGGTGAGTTTCTAATTTTTGGGGTAACTTTTTGGGGAAAAGCTCGCATATTGCAAAAGGGTTATTCTATAGCTTTCTGTAACTTGCATGTGTTGTAGAAATTGGGGATTTGAGATCCTCTGCATGTAAGAAGCTCCATTTTCTGAATAATAAAATTATTCTCTTATTTGTGGGTTATTTTCTAAGTCTCGGGCTATGCCCTCATCAAGAATTAGGGTTTAACAAAGTCATTTCTTTTTCTTTTTTGGTGATTTTTCCTTTTTTGGTGACGACATGTCGGGGTGTACATTATAGCATGATCAGTCGCCACATACCAACAATCTCCCACTTGGAAATTGATCAGGCTCCACACCAACATAATCTCCCACTTGGAGACTGATCCTGGACGACATTGCTGCACTTACAGCTCCCACTGGAAATAAGTAACTTGGACCCTGCTGCTCTGTTATACTTGAATTCAACCTTGAAGTCCAAGCAAAGCTGAAGAGGAGCTCAGATTCTCCCTTGTCACCACCTTCGTAAACATATCTGTTGGATTGGCATCTATATATATGTAGTCTAGCTTGACCTGTCCATCTTCCAACATTGACCAAATGAAATGATATATCAACTGTATGTGTTTTGTTTTAGAGTGCAAGGAAAAATTATATGCAAGATGTATAGCACTCTGGCTGTCTGTAAACAAGTAATTTTCAGCCTGTTGTTTTCCCAACTCTTCCATGAAAAGTTGCAACCATATAATCTCCTTTTCCTCCTTTGTTGCAACAACATACTCTGCCTCCGTGGTGGATAAAGCAACCACCTTTTGCAACCGAGAAATCTAACTCACTATTTTTCCACCAACTGTAAATACATAGCCTGTGGTACTCCGCCTGGTATCTATATCCCCCACCAAATATGAGTCAACATAGCCTTTTAAATCAGTATTAGAGCCCCCAAAACATAAAGATTTATTGGATGTACCTCTCAAGTACCTGAGAATCTATTTTACTGCATTCCAATGCTCAACATCGAGATGAATCATACACCTGCTAAGAACTCCTACAACATGTGCAATATATGGTCTTGTGCATACCATGGTGTACATTAAACTACCTACAAATGAAGCATATGGTACCTTGAAATTTTTTTCTTCCTCTTGTGTCTTTAGACACATATCCTTAGTCAACTTAACATGACTGGGTAAAGGTGTGTTGACAACTTTTGCATTTTCCATATGAAATCTCTGCAACACCTTCTCAACATAATCAGTTTGAGATAAAAACAATTTGCTATTTTTCCTATCTCTTGTAATCTTCATACCAAGGATTTGCTTTGCTACCCCCAAATCCTTCATAGCAAATGAATTTGCTAACTGTTGTTTTAACTCCCTTATGTGATCCATGTTAGACCCCGCTACAAGCATATCATCAACATATAAACATAAGATAATGTAGCTATCATCATCTAACCCTTAAAATAACACAATGGTCTCCAATTACAATCGATAGGCCTTACCTTCAACCATAAAACTACCAAATTTAATATACCATTGCCGAGGTGCTTTCTTTAAGCCATATAGACTTTTCTTCAATCTACACACAAGTTTCTCCTTACCTTTGACCTCAAATCCTTGTTGTTGTTCCATATATATTTCCTCTTCCAAATCACCATGGAGAAAGGTTGTTTTAACATCAAGTTGTTCTAAATGCAAATCTTCAGTAACCACAATACTTAAAACAATATGAATAGAAGTCATTTTAACAATAGGAGAAAAAATCTCATCCAAATCAATACCCTTTTTCTGTGCAAATCCCTTTACAACTAATCCAGCCTTTTAAATCTTTTCTTACTCCATCCTCCTCTTTTAGCCTATAAACCCATTTGTTTGGTAAACCCTTTTTACCTCCAGGCAACTTGTATAATTCCCAAGTCTAATTTTTTCAACAAGGAGTCTATTTCTTCTTTCATTCCATGCTCCCACTGGACTTTGGTATCCACTTGCATAGCTTCATCATAACATTCCAGTTCAACAACATCAGTTAATAAAATAGAATACAAAGAGGGAGAAAATCTTTTTGGAGGTCTACTTATCCTTGAAGATCGGGCCCAACACAGCTGCAGTTTAGAGTTCTTTGTTCCCTGCTGTCTCATGAGGAACCATCGAACATTTTTTTTTGTGTGTATCATCCAACACTCACATAATCATTTCTTTTATGTTCATGCTAAGCAACCGACTCCAGCAATACTTTCTCATTGAATATGACATTCCCATTTCTACAATTTCTGATTTTCAAAATCCCAAAGCCTATAAATCAAATTCACTACCTCTATATTCAAAAAATATACATTTCTTTGATTTTGCATCAGCTCTCTGCTCTATTTTCAGAATCTACATGTGCAAATGCTTCACAACCGAAGGTGTTGAGAAAAGAATAGCTCACCTTCTTACCTGTCCATTCTTCCTTTGGAATACCACAACCCAAAGGATTAGAGGGACCTCTATTGATTAAATAAATATAATTTTTTATAGCCTCTGCCCACATTTTTAAAGGCAACCCAACATGCAATCTCATAGTTTGTGCACACTCCATTATTGTTATGTTCATGCGCTCAACCACTCCATTTTCCTGTGGAGTCCTTGGAACCATTTTCTTCCTACAAATATCATTAGAGGAACAATAATCTTCAAAATATTTGCTACAATACTCACCACCATTATCAGATCTGAGACATTTTAACTTTTTACCTATCTCATTCTCAACCAAGCTTCTCCATTTCTTAAAAGTTTCAAATACATCAAATTTCTACCTAAGGAAATAAATCCATACCTTCCTTGTTGCATCATCAATAAAAGTGACATAGTACCGAGAGCCACTGAGAGAAGGTACTTGAGCTGGTCCCCATCTATATGTATGCACAAGCTCCAATTTCTCATCTTTCTTTTGCTTCCCATCCTTGAGAAAACTAACTCTCTTTTGTTTGACATACACACAACTTTCATAGAAATCCATATTAAGAAATTTCAGACCTGGTAAAACATTCTTTGAATGAAGTACTTTCATACCTTTTGCACTCATATGCCCAAGTCTATTATGCCATAGTGCTGATTCAGAATCCACAACAACTATCTGATTTTCTGTCTGTTGAACTGCATCAATTGTTCCTAAACATTGATTTTTATCTTTCAATAGCTAAAGTAGAAGGAATAGTATGACTTGTACAAAGATATAAGGTTCCTACTTTCACACCTTTTTCTACCACTAAGGTACCTTTTGTAACCTTCCAATTTTTATCACTAGATGTAAGAACACAACCTTCATCATCTAGTTGCCCTGCTGAAATTAAATTTCTTTTTAACTTTGGAACGTGCCTTACCTCATGTAGTAGCCAATGATTCCCATTCTGCAACTTAATCTTAATTCACTAACACCATTTCATCCTAAACCACCTTCTCAGCTTATCATCACTCTTCGTCCCTTAATTAAATAAATAATCATTTATCTGATTAAGTCATTCTCTCTTCTTGATTAAATCAATCAATCTGATCTAATTAGCCCTATGTCTCTATTTAATTAAATAATTCATTTTATTTAATCTCTAAAGTCATCTCATTTAAATTAAATAAATGTATCTTTATTTGATTTAAAGCTAGCATCATCCCCTTTTAATTAAATAAATCAAAATCTTTATTTAATTAAGTCTAAATCATATTCCTCTCATTTTGATTTAAATCAATCCTAAAATCTAAGTCAAAATGGTCAAATCAAATAATATCCTTTAAATTAATCAAATCATGATTAATGCTAATCTTAATCCATCAAATCCTCTAGCTTTTTCCACTTGCTCATGAAAATCAATTTATCAATTTATTAAATCATCTATTTTCTTTCAAAAAGGCATCAATGGTTGGAGTATTCCCCAAATTTGAAAAATCCCTCCAAAAGGGTTTGTACATCCAACAAAGCATTTAAAATATCTTACATGTCCCTTTCTTGAGCCATGTGGCATTAACTTCACCTTTCACCTCATCCTTCAAGCCATCTTTTGAATTTGAATCTCCCCCCTCTTTGCACATTCTCCAAAATTTTCTCAACCTTTGTCCATTAGCATGATGACAAGTGGCGCTTTATCATTGGTTTATCTTTTGTCCCACATCCTCCATATATTTCAAATCCTCCATCCTTCTTTCTATAAATAGAGGCCTTCTCTATTTGTTGAGGGAGCCACAATCAATGTAAAATCATTATGCTCATTTGGAGAGGAGGAGTATTGGAGCCAAAGTGATCATCTTCATATCAATTTCATCCATTCTTCATCCATTTTTATCATTTCTTAGCTAGGTTATGCAGTTTTTTCTCCAAGGGAGCATCAAACCATCATCAATCTTCATCAAGTCATCACAAAGCTTACAAGGGATTGGGAAAGGGCCATTTTCCACATCAAAATGGCACCAATTCCCCCATGGGATTGAGTGTTTGTATGCTTTAATAGGATTTAATTTCTTTCTTTGTTGTGTTCTTCATTCATTTCCTATTTTGAGCATTGTAGATGAGTTTCATGGTGAATCTTAGTTCTAACTTGCATATGGATCTAACATTGTGTTTGTTTGCTATTGTTTGTGTAGGTCGAGGATTGGGGTTCTACACTATGTTCTTAGATGATCATATTTTCTTGGAAGTAGGAAGACAACTTATTCCCTAGGGTTAGGGTGTACACTTGATTGTGTTTATGTTGACATGCAACAATAGGGTTGTAAAACGTATTAGAAATATATATACTTTCTAATTACCTTTCTAAATGGCTATTATCTTACACCTGACTAAGAGTCTATACCTATTCACAGTATTCTAGTCTTAAAAAAGAGGACTTATGTTCTAGTAACCCAAATTCGTAATATGAGGGGACTTAAAGGTGCAGAAGCACAAACTCCTCTAGGCTGGAAATGTCCTCCAAATTAGATATGAATTGAACATACATTTTAAACATATGAAAATATGAGTTATATTGAAAGAAATGATTTTTGATTGTTTATGAGCATGAAAACATAATAGAAACCTTATATAATCAAGCTTCGACGCTAGGGCTGAAAAGAGCCAAATCGCACCGCCGTGGTGCAGTTTCCCTCCCAGCGGCACACTTTGGACAAAATTAACGACGCCACCGCGTCGCACTTTGTAAATCCACCCGCCGGCCCCAAGCTCAGCGTTGGAGTTTCTAAACTCCAAACTGCACCGGGGTGACGCTATTCAGCACTGAGCAGTGCAATTTGTCTTCTAAGCGGCACTATATAGCGCCGCTGTAGGCAGACCGACTCTTTACAACATTAATGGAAGCAATAAATGAAGGACAAAGCTCGTGAAATCACTACCGATGCGTCTGATGCTGTGGTCACTGGCACGTCCAACTCAACCAAAAATGTGCAGAGTTTATCATGCCATATCATCGAGGTCTCAACTCAAATCTCGAGATCACTATTGAGGTGTTTGAAAAATGACTTGAAAGTACCCCACGCCCACTCTGTGCAGCCTGAAAACAGTTTTTCACCCTAAATGGCTTATCCTGTTGAGGTTTCGTAATCCCCAACCTGTTTCTCGTCTAGCCTGTGCTCGGTTTCACGCTTCTGTCATGCCCATGTTTCTCCTTGTTCTTCTGCACCCCGCCGGATACTTTGTCCTCTTTTTATCGTGAGATCACCCAAAAATTGAAATTTTCATCCAATCTCTCGAGGGGGCATTATATTGGCATATTCTCTCCCACCATGTAGTAGTGGGAAAAGTTTTTAAATATCAAAAAAATTGGCTTTGATCGGGATCGTTTATTCTTGGAACCAACGCAACAAGTGCATTGCTTCAAAGAGGGGCAGTCAGACATGTAAAATATATCAATTGGACATTGTGCATCCGATCCCTAATTTACTAACATTGTTTCTTCCCCAATTCATCACGCCTAAATCCATTTAATCAAACCTCCTTATCTAATTAAATTCATCAATATTCCTCTCTTAATTTAATAAATCATTTTATCTAATTAAATCAATCTCTTTTGTTAATTAAATCAATCCATCTAATCTAATTATCCCTATTTAATTAAACAATCAATTTATTTGATTAAATTTAAAGTCTATCCACAAATTAAATAAATTAAACCTTATTTGATTTAATCTAACACTATCTCTTTTAATTAAATAAATTAAAACCTATTTAATTAACCTCTTATCATATATTCCTCTTTATTTGATTTTAAATAAATCCATAAATTCTGAGTCAAATTAGGTCACATCATCTAACCTCTCTCATTAAATTAAATAACCTCGATTAATTTAATCTCATCTCATGTCCCATCCTTCTAGATAATGTAGCTCTACATGAAATAGATTTAATTCATTTATTAAATCTCTATTTTCCTCACAATGACATCTTTGTTTCCCAATTTGAAATTCCCAAAAATTCCAAGTCAACATGTACATCCAACAAGGCAATAAATTCATCTTACATGTCCTTTTCCTTGAGCCAAGTGGCATTTATTGCATTTTCCCTTCCCTCTTACATGTCATTTCAACAAATTTGAAATTCAAAATTATGTATTTATTGGCACAAACCCCAAATCTTGCACATCCTTCACCCATTCATAGCTTGACAAGTGGCATCATGCCATTGGATGAATGTTAGTCCCAAATTTCTCAAATTTGGACATTCATCCATCTTGGAATTCTATAAATAAAGAGCTCATATCCTCATTTCATCATCCACAAATTATGCAAAGTTACCATGCTCATATATCTCTCAAATTTCATCCATTATCATTGAGTTCTTAGCTAGGTTTTTGCAGATTTTGGCTTGGAGCTCTCATCCTTCACCAACAAAGTGGATCAATCATCTTCAACACATCAAGTTTGCATCTTAGAAATTGGGAAAGGACCAATTTTCACATCAAATTGGCACCAATTCCCCCATGGGATCATGAGTTTTCACATTTAAATTAGGATTCAATCTATTTTGTTCTTTTTATCATGCTTTTCATTGTTTTCTTTCCTACTTTGAGTTTGTATATGGATTTCATGGGGAATCCTTGTTTTGGCTTGCAATCTCTTGTCTAACTTGTTTATTCTTATTTTTTTGTAGGTACCAAGGTTGGGGTTCACACAATTAGACATTACTATGAACTTGAGCTCTTATATGAAATATAATGTCAAGAATAACTAGATTGGTTATGGCATTCGAGAAGGATGGAGCCATAGTAGATATGACGATAAATAGTTTGAAACCTATTATGATGAAGTAAACTTTAAATCAAGTTTAATTTTGGATTATTATATTTATTGACATAACTTTAGATTGAGTCTAGATGTGACCAATCAATGACATTGTGTCATCAAATTTATCTAGTTATGTATGAATTAGGAATTTTTTTAATTAAACTGAAGGACTTGAATAGTAGGTTGTTGCTAGTTCCATGAATGTTACAAATGTGTAAACATGGTATTTAAGAGGTTGGGTTAAACCTAATTGGCTAGTTAGATCAATATAAATGTTACATCACTTTTTGGAATGGAATCTTGTTATATTATTATGTTGTCAAACTTGGTCAACTGTAATTTATGGTCATTATAGTTTCCAAGTCGAGAGAGGGGGTGGGTGATCATACGAATACACTTGAAGTACTGAGCAATTATATATATATGAAATCTTTGGCCAAAGTAAATGTAAGTTGCCACTTCACACACTTGTTGGTTCACTATGAGCCAATATTGCATAACTAGTAGGGAGTTTCATGCATGTAGGTGGGTATCCACTATATAACAACACTAGTTATGTAGGAAACAACACCATGCTTAGTTGAGATTTATATTAGATGGTTTCCATACCAATATCTTCATTGAAGGGTAGGGCCATCTTACTAGTTAGGAAGATGTGTGGGGGACCATAGTAAGTCCATGGTTGGAAAAAAATCACTTGGGTGATGCTCTCCAACATTTTGTTGGTGGTCAAGATTTGAGGATGTATGCTTTAGTAGGGGACATCTCGACCAATTGTACTCTTGAACCATTCAAATCTTGATCCATTAAGCTCTTGTAAGCTATGTTATGCAATTATGATCTTGTATCTTTATGTAAATTGTATTTGAAAGTTGAAATCATTACTTGGGATTGTGTAATGTTCCTTTATTCATGCAATGAAATTTGGAATGAGTTTATTTCAAATGTGCAATGTGTTATTAAAATGGAAAGTTTTATTTCTATGTACTAGTGAGCTTGCTATTTTTACATATATGGGTTAAAACTTAGGAAAAAGCAATAGGGTAAACTTTGGGCATGTTACAAGAGACCTCAGAGGGAGAGAGAGAGAGAGAGAGAGAGAGAGAGAGAGAGAGAGAGAGAGAGAGAGAGAGAGAGGGAGAGAGAGAGAGAGAGAGCATTCAGTGGGAGGGAGGGAGGAGAATTATCTAGGGGTAGGTGGAAGGATAAAAGAGGAGGAATGGATGGAGAGGGGTGGAGAGAGGCCCAGGGGTAGGGTGGGAGAAAGAGACCTGAGAGAGAGATAAATTTATCTAGGTAGAGGGAGAGAGAGACCCAGAGAATGAAGGGACAAAAAGAGGGACAAACTGGAGAGAGAGAGAGGGAGGATAGAGAGTTGTGGAGAGAGAGAGCAAGGTAGGTTGGGGAGAGACGGGGAGAGTGGAGGGGATAGAGGGAGTGGAGACACCCCAAGAGAGAGGGGTGGAAGTGGATGGAGGACCGAGAGATAGGAAAGAGGGGAGGGATAAAGGAGGGAGAGGGGGTGGAGGGAAGGGAGGGAGAGGGAGAGGGAGTGGTGGAGATCTGGGAGAGTGAGAGAGAGTTATTTAGTGGTGGACACATTCTGAAGGGAGAGGGAAGTGGGAGTGACTAAAGGAGGAGAGACCTGGAGATGAGGGATTTTATTCAGGTATGGTGGGAGGGATAGATAGTGGATACATATATATATATATACATATATATAGAGAGAGGAGAGAGGGTGGAAAGTATTGAGGGAGTGGAGATAATGAGAGAGGGAGTTAGGTAGGTGGATGGAGGAAGGAGAGAGGGATGAGGGAGGACTAGGGACAAGGAACAGAGGAAAGACGAAAGGGGCTGGGAGGGAGACCAAGAGAGGGAGAGGAGGTGGAGGGAGACGGAGAGAGGGGGGAGCATTCAGGTGGTGGAGACCGGAGTGGGAGAGTCATCCAGCAAGGTGGAGGAGAGACCCAAGAGAGGGAGGGGAGGGAGAGACCGGAGAGAGAGAGAGAGGGGGGTGGGGAGAGACTGGGAGGGAGAGAGAGACCGAGAGAGAGAGAGAGAGAGAGAGAGAGAGAGAGAGAGAGAGAGAGAGAGAGAGAGAGAGAGAGACTTGAGAGGGAAGGAGTGGGAGTGATCGAGGAGGGAGAGACATGTGAGAGAGAGAGTGGGTGGGAGGGATAGAGAGAGGGAGATACTTGAGAGAGAGAGAGAGAGTGTGTAAGAACCTGTCTCTTGAGGTCTTGCTGATCCTGTTAGTCATTCATGGATTATGTCCTATAGTTATGTTCTTTTTTGTTAGACAATATACATGAGTGATGGTTGTTGTTATACCACAAAGATGTTCACATTATTGGTTATTCTTATCTAACGGGTTGTTGTGATTCCTTGTGATTTCTAGATAAGTTCCATTCCTTATCTCTATAAGTATGTAGTGATCAAGATGCTTAATTATTGGTAATATTATTATGTAGATTAAATTATGTGATTATATACCATGGGTGTGAATAGGTGTGATTATAAAGATGATGATTGATATTTAATGTTTAATTATAGTAGTATTCATTATAAGTTAAATAGACTATTGACATAAGTGGTGATATTATGATAGCATATAGTATGATCAATTTTTGCTTGCCTCTAATAGGTATCATGCAAGAAGGTTGTATTAAATTACATGTTACTTGTGTAGATTAATGGATTTAAATTTCTAGTGATTATTATTCTTGGAATTTTAATTTTCATATACCATTGTTTTAATTATTATTAATCATGAGTAATAATGACACTCTTTGTTGGTTGAGTAAATAGGTAAAACTAGCCAATATTGATCCTTGTGAATTTTGGTCTTGTCAACGATATGTGATTTAACCTAGTTTTATGTGGTAGGGGTTGTGTGTGAGAGTTTGTTTCTTTAGATCCTTGAGTCCCCTTATTTATATGATCACTTATTTTATGTTTTATGAAGTCCTTACGTGGTTTTAATTGCTTAAAAAGTTTCCTAGGTGGTAGGTCTATAGGTTAGGGGTCTTTTTATTCCATAAAACCCCTTTAATAAAGTCTAAAACCCACTTATGAAAAGTGGAGAAAATTTGGGTTGGTTTGGTGGTTGGGAAGTTATAGGAAGGTGATTGCCTTTTCCCTTCTATTCATTATTTCTCTTTGTGAGGAGAAGGGGCTTCTCTCTTTTTCTAGGATTCTCTCCTTTTTCTTTTTGGTTTTTTCTTGTCTTTAGGATGCTTCCTCTTTTGGGAGGAGATTTCTTGATGGAAAAAATAAAGGATGGGTGGGGAAGAATGTAGGAAAGGGCTTGGAGAAAGAGAGATATTCTTCCATATTTGGGTTGGAAAATCTCTTGGTAAGATCTCTTTATGGTTTGAGTTTTTGTTGATATGTAAATGAATGTTGGATTGTTTCGTTGGTTTATGCATATCTTTTTTTATTCTTGTTTAATGTTTATGTTAATTTGTGGTTGAAATCTATGTGAAGACTTAATGTTGGATCCTTGTGATGGTGTTTTGTGTGTTGGGGTTTGTTTGGGGTAGGAGTTTCACCTTGTTAAGTTGTACATGAATAGCCATTTTGTGTGTTAAAATAAAACATTTAAATTATGTGAATGAGTGGATTGAATTGTGTCAAGCTTGGTAATGTGAGCCATGTGTAAAGTAATTTTAGGAGAGCTATGCGACCCTTAGAGCTCAAGGGTGGATTGAGTATCAATCCTATGGTTGAGAGGAGAGCTTGTGGCTATTTTGTTTGTTTTTTGTTGTTGACCTCTTATTTTAGGATTATATATTGAAGATGGAATAAATGTGAAGTCTATCAAATTCAAGATCCAAGGAAATAGAGATGGGGCTTATGCTTTTAAAAAAAGGTTTAATTTTCCAAGAGTGGAACTATGATAAATGCATTTGTTATGTATTTGGGTAATAGTTCAAATCTTGTAAATGTGTTTATACTTCATCTAGATGTATAAAACTATGGTAGACATAGGCATGTTCAATCTCTAAATAAAGGGAATAATTATGGGAAAATGTAACTTAGTGTGTGCAATCTTAAAATTCAATTGTTTAAATCTTCAAATAAATGAGAGGATTATGTCTTGGGTATATACCCTAATTTTCTTGAGAAACTTTAAGGGAAGGAATTAAATCTTTGTTGGGTTTGAAATCGTCAAAATTTTCGTGTAGAAAGGTAAAGGAAACATGTGTATGTGTATGCTTTCATAAATTTTTAATTCAAAGTTTTTTTCCATTTTATATTGAATTACATTTGCAATTAGATCTTGTATTTGATCTTAAAAAAAAACCCATAAATATACATATATTGTATACATATATATATCAATTATGCATGTATATTTATTTATGCCCAAAGAAATTACTTAAAACATAATTATAAATTTTATTATATATATATGCTCATATATATATATATATCACTTATATCTTCTTATATATAATATATTTATATATATCTTATTATTTAATATATATGGAACCAATTTTTTTTTTATAATAAATATTAATTCACAATAATAATCAATGTTAAAAGTTTGAATGCATATGCAAAGCGAGTGAGGTATCAACCTACTGGTCGATGGGGCAGCCCTAGGGAAATCGTAGCCCCCATGGTGTCGCAACCCATATGGGTTGCGACCCCATGGTGGCTACGGACCCATGGGGAACACTCCCCTATGCTAAATAAGACCCTCTACTTAGCACAAAGATCTAATATAAAATTAAATTAAATATTTAATATAAAAGTAAATAAAATACTTTCTTTTAACCATGAAGTCTACGTGCAATATTTTGTGCCTCATAAAAACTTCAAAACAAAATCTAAAGGAATGTGCTACCTTAATCTGTAATAGATTTCATTGAATTCAACTAATATGACCTCCATCTTATGCAAAGAAAAATAACATTTAATAAAATTCCTTTTTACGAATTTAAAATGGTTGGCATTAATAAATCTCTCACTTATGTCTTCTAAAATTTCATGGAGTGCATTGCCAGTCGGATAACGACTTTCTGAATATGTCTCTTTTTGTTGCTCAACATGCAATCATAATTCTATTACCAATAATTTGTAAGAATGCAATTTGAACAAACCTGCATTAAGCAAGAGGTAATGTGTAAAGAGAATATTGAATTTGACTAGTTCGATCAAATTGGAGATTAAAGTTTCAAAATCAATGGGAAATTGAGGGTAAATTGTTGAAGAGTCTGAGTTAGTTGTAGATTAGTTGAGAGAATTAGTTTATACAGGTTTGTTTTTCTCATATTACTTTCATTCATTAAATAAGTTGATTTCATCCATAATTAAAAGAGTAAATTGGTAAAGTAAAGGAAGATAGGATGGAAACTTATCATTAAAGGAAGATGGGATGAGAACTTATAGTCTCAAAATTATTTTAGATTGAATAAATATTGAGAATAAAAGAAGAGTTTTGTTAATTAGTTTTTGTTAAATAAATAAATAGTTTTAATTTATTTTATCTTTAATAGATATATAGAAATTTACATTGCTATAAGGGTAAACCCACAATACTGGTTTACAATTCCATTGAGGAAGGAAAATTGCAAAAATGCCCCGAAGAAAAAAAAATTGGTTTTTTGGGGTTCACTCGAAGGGGGGGTTCACATGAACCCAAAAAGGGGTTCGCTCAAACCCACCCTTCGAGTGAACCCCTTTTGTGATGTCATCTTTTTTGGCATGTTTTTGTAAATGAAAACAAAGGGAAAATTCAAAACAAGGGGGGTTCAAGTGAGCCCCCCTTTGAGCGAACCCCCCTTCGCTTGAGGGGGTCAAGGAGGGTTCACTCGAACCCCCTTTTTTGCCTCTCTCCCCCTCTTTTACAAAATTTCTACAAAATTTTTCGTTTTGAAGCTCAGGTTGACGATGAAAATGGAGGAAACTTTACAGACCCAACTAGATTATGGTAGTCCTCAAAATGAGCTATCCATCAAATATAATTTTAATATATTTTGGTTTTATTATGTATTTTTTTTAGTTTAATTAAACATAGGTTTTTTTTTTATCAAAAATCAAGCTCTCTGTTCTGCACATGTGGAAAAATAGCAGATTATCAAAAAAAAAATTGAAAAATATCTATGCACTAGATATATATATTTTTTTAAACAAAAGGCATAGTGCCTCTATATATTTATAATTCTATTAAAATATTTACAATAGATGTTATGTAACCTTCCATGGACATATTGTTTTAAGTTGTCTATTACAACCATATAGCATCATCCAACCTATTACAAAATAGACCAAAACATAGGCCTAATTACCCACTTGAAACATTCAAAGCACTTGTCTACATATTACATTTATAGCCCTCCATCAAAACCTTATAATTCAATATCAAACCATTTGTCTTCAAAAAACTAATACTTATAACCATATACTTATTCAATCTCCATCTGCACTGGATGATCATTTTCACCCTGATCTTCTACCAAGTTTCCATCAACAAAAGGAATAGAATGGAAAGCTTTGATAGTAAACCCACTAACATTTTGAACACCTACTAGCTGGCCATAAATACCCTGATCTTTCACTTCAAAGCTTTCACCAATCTGCTTAGGAGGCAAATCATTAAGGTTAAAACCAGTGACATTACGAACACACAATGGTTGGTTATGAACACCCACTAGATGAACAATTTCCTCTGCAATCTCCTAAACAATTTGAACACCCAATGATTGGTTTTCTTCTACAATTTCATGACCATTCCGAACACCCAACTGTTGACCATTTTCCTCTGCAATTTCTTGGACATTTGGAGCACCCAGTGGCTGGTGAAGACTACTCTCATCTGGAAATGTATGAGGTTGATGAATACTAGGCACTGGAGGGTCATGAATCTGTGTGAGAAACACCATAATGGCTTGAGTTTTCTCCCTTACTTTTTCAGCAAAATCTGAATCAAACTCCCTTGCATACCTTTTGAGAACATTTATCATAAAACTAGAATTTTCCTAAGATAGTGACTTGTTAATTGCAACAAACAATTTTTGAAAAGTTGTTCAATGAAGTAAGAAGTGTCTAGGGAATAAACCTCCTATATAACCATGGCCTTTCCACATATCATATCATTGACAAGCTTTGTAGAGGACACCATTTTGCAAATATTCTTCATTTACTACTTTATTTGTAACAAATTCCACTAACCTGACATCTTGTAGCAAATCCATAAGATTGGAAATGAAAATTGATAGAAGTTGAGATGGGTAAATCAATTTCTTTGCCTATGGCTCCAAGATTTCAACACCAACAACCCTTTTGATATGCTTTTTGAAAGTTGCACAGTGATATTTGAACACCAAGTGAAGCTCAAAATCACCAATTTCTTCAAAAATAGGTAGTTCCCATTCATTAACAAGAAAGAATATATTGTAATTTTGTGGGTAGAATTCCATCACTTTCCTCTTACACACTGCACAAAGACTCGTTGGAACATATAGATCCCCACTCCTTGAACTTTCCTGTTGAAACATGCACTCGACTGACTCTTTTCTATGCACAAACCAACAATTTTGATGCGAAGTTGTATGCACATTGGAAGAATATATATTACTCATGAAGAGTAAATGCCATTTGATAAATAGATTTTCATGATTTTTCCAAAGCTTCAATCCCATACAAATGAATAATTCCATTGTACACATTGATAAACGAGTATGAAGGTTTGATAAAATTATCACCAACATCAAATTTAGCAATGCAAGGTTTGATAAAATGTGACACCAACATAAAATTTAGCTATTCAGTGGAAACATCATAAGAAGAAGCTAATTTAAGACATGCCACCACAAAATTTTGAGCATACACTTTCACACGGTTCACACATGCCAAAGGACTATGGTTTTAAGACTTATTGGACACCTGTAAGCTACACATTATGCTCAAAGTTGAATAAAATTTGGGATCAATCATCTTACATCATGCTTTCTTGCCTTGTCCCAACACCAAGATTTTGTTTGCCTTCAGAAAATAAAATGAAGTGCTTTCATGTACAACCCAATTTATTTTGAATTATACCACACACATGACAATCCACTGCTCATACACCTTGCACTAATTACATATCGAATCACCTGAAAAAATGAACTCACTATTGCCAATGATGAAACCAAAGAAGATTACCATCATGTACTAAAGCCTTCATTATTTAAGCAATTGTGGAGAACAGAGAATAACCAGGCAGAAGCTAAGTGTACTTGATGAGCTTCAACATGTGTGAGTGATGTACCACCATGATAAAATGTTTTTGTTTGTGACATCTAAAATGTGCTGACATGAACAAACACTAGGTTTTCCAGCACAACTTCATGTATACGTAGGATAACTTAACCTCTTTACCTAGATTTTGCAACAACGACACTTACTTCTTCATGCATACATAGGATGATTTAACCTCTTTACCCAGATTTTCCAACAACGACACATACTTCCCCTACTAACTTATGAAGATTTGACATAGTTGTAGCACCCAAAAAAATTATCAAATGCAACAATGGAACTTGGAAAATTTAACTAACTTTCCTCTTTTGACAATAAATCTTCTGAGTTAGGATGCATCTTACCCAGCTCAGCAACATGTGTAATTTCATCGACTACTTGATCACAACCAAAATCTTCCAAAAATTTTTCCACCACATTACCTTCTTTGTAGGTGTGTAGAATTTGATAATTTTGTATCTTATCAAGCAGAGACCAAATCTATTTAACAGTATACCCCAACTTCCAATTTTGAATCTTACAATCCCGACAAGCATTTATCAAATCAATGAATCTCCTTCTACTTGGATCATGAGAAGATTAAGACTGAGAACTAACTTTAATCCTTGCAATAATGCTTGAGCCTCAGTTGCATTATTAGAACCAGTTTTCAACTTGAAAGACTTAGCACATAGCACTATCCCTTTATAATCCCTTATGATCACCCCTGCACTAGATAATCCTGGGTTTCCCCTTGAAGCTCCTTCTATATTCAACTTAAAAATGCTAGCTAGAGGAGGTTTCCAAACTATGGAAGCTATGTTTACTTTTTGAACTGGTTGATGAAGATTCCCTTTGAAAGGAAAAGAAAGAAGTGGCCATGATAGCATTAACTTTGAATCCCAATCAGTAAAGAGTGAACCGACATTTTTAGTTTTATGTACATACCCATTTACTGTTTCAAATATAGAACACTCTAACAATAGTAAAACATGATCAATGTTGAGATTTTATTTTCTGAAGATGCATCTATTTCTTGCCCACCAAATAGCCCAAACAACTGAAGAAATGATAATACACCAAATTCTTGCAAAAAATGAACTTTTGTAAATATATGGCCAGCTAGAAAATAATTTCCAAAGAGTATTTGGGAATGATGACTGTCAATTTATTTTAGCCACTACAAACACCCAACATACATTTGCTACTGGATATAATAGGAATAGGTTGTTGGTATGTGGCAACTGATCATGCTATACTGTACACCCCGACATGTATCCTTGCTGGATTTTTTCTCCTACTTTTTTGCGTTGTCACCGAAAAAGGAAAAATCAATGAAAAAAAAAAAAAACCAACTTTGTAGAACCCTAATCTGGAAGCTTCTAAGCTTGTTAAAAAGGGGTTCGGATGGGGTTACAGTATGATGAAAAAAATTTGATTATTCACAAGATTGTAATAGGTTTTTGCACTGGATAATAAAATCATTGGATGGCTGCAGTTAGGTGGATGTAGCCCAGATTGGGTGAACCACATTAAATTCTCTGTGTGTTTTAGTTTCTCTGTTTATTAATTAAATATGCATTTAATTGCTAGATATCTACCTTTCTAACCCTAACATAGGTGATTGATATCTTCTAGCTCTTTTTCACAAAGCACACATTTAAAAGGCTATGCTATTCCTAGTTTTGCCAAATTATCACTTGTAAGGATTTTTTTTTATTGCTAACCATGAGAAACAACCTGCTTTAGGAAAAAAAATTGAATTCCAATAGAATTTATGTAAGGAAAGCTAAAGGTGCGGAACAAACTCTCCTAATGTCAAACCTTAGAGAAGAATGCAGATATGTCTTTAAATTTTACAATTATAGTTCATTATGATGCACATGAAAGGAATAACAAAATAGAGAAATAAACACACACAATTGAACACCAGATTTACATGGGAAAACCCTTACGGGAGAAAAACCCACCATACCAAAGAAAAATTTCTTGTATTACAGTAATCAAATTACATACAAGTTACAGACTCTTCTTTCAGATAATTAATCTCACAACAACAACATTTCCCTGATCAACCTCGTACAAAACAAATTATGATCACTTCGTTATGTCTCACTGTTACAATGCATATACAACATACAATGAAGAAAACACACTGATCATTTGACCATCACACTTGTAGACACCCAAAAATTTCCTCTTACAACACCTGTCTTGACATTACATCATTTAGGCATCTTGTAGCATGTTTTTCCCTAGGTACCCTTGTCATCATCTAATTAGTTAAATAAATCTTATTTATTTGACTAATTTCATTTATTCCCTTCCTATGCATAATCCATCCATTCCTCTAATGTTAATTAAATAATTTATATTATTTAATTAATTAAATCATTTCCATCCATCCATTCCTCTAATGTTAATGAATTAAAATGATTTATATTATTTAATTAATTAAATCATTTCTATTAATTCCTCTAATGTTAATTAAAATAATTTATATTATTATTTAATTAATTCGTCTCTATTCATTCTTCTAATGGTAGAATTCAGTAATTTATATTATTTAATTAATGAAATCATAAATCCAACATTAATTAAATAAATCAAATGTTTATTTAATTAATAAAATCTAAAGGATATTTCGCTTTCTTTTTCCTAAATACATGAACTCATGGTATATAATTAATTTAATTTAATAAGACAATTCATCAATTTATCCTTCTCATCTTTTCAGAGTTTATTTCCTTTAAAACAATAAATCAAAATCTTTCTATCTTTTTTGACATCTTATCTCATCTCTTTGTATTTCCTCTTTTGTCAAAAATAAAATCCTTATTGAATCTTGTCAAATCTTATCTTCATCAACATCACGACTCTATAAATACGGCCTCTCACAATACATTTGGGAGGTTGATTACCGTCTAACATCTAGACTTTGTCAAAATCAATCTTTAATCTCTATCTATCATTATCTCCATTTGCCATTTTTCATTTGTCAAGTCGTTTGTACTGTAGGAATGAGCATCCAACACTCCTCTATTGTCAACCCTTCAAAATCTTGCATTCTCATGTAGGTGGAGAAGAGAAATGGAGATAAATCAAGTTAGCGTGAAGATCAGTTTGCATTTTTGCTTCTTATTGTGATTTTCATGTTTGTTTCATACTCTATTGTGCTTGATAGGAAATAGTTAATTTATTGTTTCAACATTAAATCTAATTGATTTTTAGCCTATCTACATTTGGTGAACCCGATGTGAACATGCTCCAAGGATCTAATCATTAGTTTTGTGATCTCCTAGTTTAGATTTGACTTCATCATTGTGTTTGGGAGGCCATTTCCATAGTTTTTGACTATAAACTTCATAGGGTTTGATCACATGTCTTTTATTTTAATTCACAAGCTTGTTGTTTTTATGTGTACATTGCAGATTTTATTGTTATATTGTAGGTTATAATGCTCACCATCAAAACCCTAAGGTGGTTACCATTGTCTGCATCTCCCTGTTGCTCTTCTAAGAAGCATTATCTCACATCGCTGGTCACAACATCTTTTATTGGCTGAAACTAGTTTCATTTCACGTTGGTGGCCACCTTGGAGCTTTCGTTGCCTCCTTAGAGTTTAGGTCGTAGTCACCTCGGCTCTTCCAAGCCTGCAACAATTTCCAGTCTTACAAAATTTCCTCATAGCGTTGTATCTTCCAAATCGGGTGTCATTTGTTCAAAATGTTGTGTCTTGAGATCTCCTCCCTACCATTAAGAGGCAAGTGGCGTATGCTTTCTTTTGCATTGCCATCTACTTGGTGCAGCTATAAAATCACTCATTCTAGTCATCCTTACAATCCTCACCCAATCTCATTCTCTTTACATTTAATCATAGTCTGCCATTAGCTTGATGTACTTACACAGTCATTGTTTTTGTAGTAGCCTTACTTAGAATGTAATTTTAGCTTTTATTCTTTTTTACATTAGCTTTTAGGAAAACTCTTAGATTTTTAAATTACATTTTAGATTTTTTTTTAAGTTAGCTTTTTAAATTAGACTTTATATTTTGGATTTAAAATTACTAATTTTAGATTTAGATTTTTAGAATTCAGATTTAGTTTTTTTACACAAATTTAGATTTTTGTCATTTAAAGTTTTAATTTAGATTTTTTTTAGTTAGATTTAAAATTTTCTAATCTAGATGTTAGATATAGCTTCTAATTTTATTTAGATTTCTAATTTTAGATTTAAGTTTAGTTTACACTTAAAGTAATTTTTATTTTTTTTAATTTAGTTAGATTTCTAATTCTAATTTATTTTAGATTTTTAATTTAGTTAGATTTTAAATTTTTAATTTAATTTGATTAATATTTTTTTTAATTTAGATTTAGATTTTATTTTCTAATTTAACTTAGATTTTAATTTTTTTTAATTTAGTTAGATTTTTAACAAATTGCATGTTTTTGGGATCTAATATCACTTTTGTTTGCACATTTGTGTTTTTTTTGTTGTCTTGGTGACTTGTTGGTGAATCATACGGAGCTGGAAAAATATTGGCATCAATCACAACATCGACTTGGAAAGCGAAAATAACCAGGTGCACTCATTTCATCCTTCATCTCTTAATCTTGTTTGTCACACATTTCAATTTGTCGCATAAAATCAATCTTTTTTTTATCACATATTTGAAATTGGGTTTAAAATGAATCATTGTCTTCCTACACAATTTGATTTGGGATCTAAAAAGAATGAGTGCTTCATTGCTTTCTTGCACACATTTCCTTTCTAAGGGTCAATTAACAACTGTGAGTGTGAATCAAGTGTGTGTGTGATCACAAACACCTCACTTGGTTTTCTTTTATCAAACCCTTTCTAGGAGGCTTGGTAGGGGATTTCATCACCCCTGGGGATGACCTCAATCAAAGTGTGAATCGAAAGACACGCTCGTTTGGGAGTTAAAATCTTGTCACTCTTGGCTAAGCCCCAAAGAACTTTATACCTTTGGGAAGTGAAGATGAAGGGTGGGTTACCCCTTTCTCCTGGCTGTGTGGCGGGATTTTTCTTTCAAATCATTCCTTAGTCAACCTTGTGCAGATTAGCTTGAGACCTAATTGGCCATACCCCACTTGACTAGTCATAGGGCTCGTTGATGTGTCTTCCATGTGTGCTTGTTTAATAATCATCATTACATTCTTCAGATTTCAAAATTCAAACTTTCTTATGTGTCTTGCATGAGTGATTTATGTGTATACATTTTTTATCATTCATTTAAACATTTCCAAATCAAGCTAAACACCAAACACATAAAGATAAGTCACTCTACACATTCTTCCAACACATTCATATCTAATCACTTTCATCCTAATCATTCTTCTTAGCCACATCCTATCCATTTCATCCTAATCAATCAAGTCATCCAATCTAATCATTCCACATTCTCACCATCACCACTTGTCAAAATGGTCATAATCATAAACAAGTCCAATCCTAATCATAAGCCAAAATTCATAATCCAAGGAGGCTATCCCTCTAGTCCAAATCATGAGACAAAACCTAAGCCTAAAGTCATAATTCAAGGAGTCTCTTTCTCTAGTTCAAATCATGAAACAAAACCAAAACATAAAATCAGACTTCGAGGGGCTTCTCCTACCACCGCTAATAATTACATGAACGATGTTACATACTTTGAGGAACAAATCGATGTGAAAGAGCTTACACACATGTGTGACACCATGCCCACATTCGAACACAAATCCCTAGCATCCCAACTTCGAAACCTCCTTCAGAAACTTCACCAAATACCCCAACCCGTAGACCACCAAACCATACAAAGCTTTCAAACCCTCTTCCAAAATTTTCAGCAAATTAAATCACCTAAAATCCAACACCTCCTAGCTCAAGCCAATAAATTCATTGCCACTTGTCAAATCCAGCAACCACAACGTCATCCCCTATCCATTCATTATCACCCTTCCACCTCATACCAATCTAATCCATCCACTTCTTTGCATGTCAATGCCACATCAACCTATCAAGCCACATCACGACAAACACATGTGACTCTAAGTTCTACCTTGCAACAAGGCCAAACTTCCTCATGTTCTAATGCAACCATTGACAAGGGGAATACTAATCTAGCATATGCACCCTATAACTTTATCATACCATCATCCAATCAAAATCAAAACCCTAAGCCAACACCTTCCACCCCTGCACCTCCAAAGGATGTGACCCAAGGGCTACGAGCAAGGAATCAACTGTCACCATGTCATTCAACACGTATACCTGAACATACAAAAAAATCCTCAAACATCATGCCAAGTCCTTCAAGCCAACCATGTCATCCACAACCCCTTGAGCCAATTCCAAAGTCTCCCCTCGTAAGTCCAAGTCACCCTCTATCATGCTCCTATGTTGTTGACCATCAAGAATATGACAAGTCTCTCCATGAGAAATCCCCTTCCACCTCCATTCCAATAAGTCATGAGGTATTTCAAGAGCACAATCCTAAACATGTGGAAACATTACCCCCTCATCCACATAAAGATCAACACCCTCCCAATGATTCCATTCATAACATACCTAATACTATTCATGATCAATCTTCCATCTTTGATCAAGACCCCTTTTATGATCAAGAAGACCATGATGATCCTCTTAGCCAACTTTATGCATTCCATGGTCAAGAGCCTATCACTTCACCTATCCATGAGCAAGAAACCTCCATTGCTCCTATCCACCCCCTACCTAGCCCTATCCATGATCCATCAACATCCACTTCCCTTGATGAGACATATGCCTCCCAAGCACACATAGAATATCAAACAAACACCTTGGATCTAAGTGAACACAATGATAATCAAGATCCTAATGATCCTCCATCACCCACTATCGACCACATTGCACTTCCTCCATCATATCATATTGGTCTTTCCACCCTTATTCATGAATGTTCCTCCTTAGAACAACAAAAACCATTATCTTCCCTTGCATCATTTTCTCCATCCAATAAGGAACTCATGTCTAGTGTTCCACCTACACCTATTCCCATTGTCCATTGCACACTCCAAAACATGAACCACCAAGGTAAAGGTCTAGACCTTCATGAACAAGATATTTTGGAGCCTATACATGTCAAATTCCCTCCACGCTCTTATGGCCTTAGACCTACACCCCAAGGACAACAACCTAAAGATGTTGGTACTTCCTCCATGCATCCTAAGTCCACTTCTTTCCATCATAATCCCTATCATACACCCAAAAACATGCCATTCCTCCTCCATCATCCTACAAATGTCAAAAAGCATGTGACCATACACCTTCCACCATCGACTCTTTTCCACCATTGTTTCCAACCCTAATATCCCTCCATTAAATCTTTGCCACCATTGCTTCCTAACTCCTAATATCCCTCCATCTAATCTACCTCCACTTCTCCCAAAGACCTAATATCCCCATTATCCAATCCCCTTTATCCCTCCATATCCATAACAACCTAATATCTTTAATCATGACCAACAAATGCACACACATTGTATAAACATGAAGCTTTCCACCCATTCCACCATACCCATGGATTCAAAAAGTTTAGAATTTCAATACTCCTACCTATAAAGTAAAACCTAAGGGTTCTCATGCCTTAGAACATCAATACAAAAGTCAAAGAAAAGTACATATAAAGTCTATATAAGCCCATATACTCCAAAAGCAAAGGCCAAACTAAAATGGTTTGGGTACCTAAGCAAAAAGAAATCAAGTCAAACAAGGCATCCACATCACAAAAATCCCAACCATCCCCTCCCATCCAAAATGCACATTCCATTCAAAAATCTCATATTCCATCCCACAAGCCAAACAAAAATCATACAAATATCAAGTCTATGTGGGTACCTAAGGAACTTCATCCACCACCTCCTAAGAAAACATCTGCATTGATTCCTACACCCCATCCACATCAAAATATTCAACGTTTATCACAATGTGTGCAACCATTGGTCATGGTTCCTTTCCATTTCACACCAATTCCACATACCTCCATCTCCCCACCCTTCACTCATTATCCTACATATCTCCCCCACCATCTTCCTATGGTCCATGCTTTTGGCTAAGCCTCCCCATTCATCTTTTCCATAAGTCCCATATAATACCTATCATATTCCCTACATAATCAATATCATAATCCATTATTGTCCTCCGTAATCCACATCATAATCCATTATCTACCTACTCCATTTCCCTTTCATGTCATCCCTTACCAACATCTATGAGCATAATGACATTTGACATGGTCCATGCAATGACATCCATCCCTAGTGGGACTATCACCTTTCATGCAACTATAAACTTGAGTCCCTCCTATCCATATTCCCTCCTATCCAAAAGTCAAAAAGTCAAAAAATCAAAAAAATAAAAAGTCAAAAAAGAAAAGTAAAGAGAAATCCCTTCGTCCAACGGTGAAAACCTAGTAAACCGTCACCCTGGATAAGTACCATGATGAAAACCTAGCAAATAGGCGTCATGTGTAGGTTGATCTTCTATGTCACTTACACTTGGGGGCACAATGCCTTATCTATCCAACCTATCATTTTCATGTCATATCATTTCCATCTTACCTACCATCTTTAGCCATCATACATATCTATCATATTAAGTCCACTTATCCACCATTCTCCTTTTGATCTTGATGAAGATATAGGGCCAAAGGTTGAAACATGTTTTGGGTATCTCTTGACATACCTCATCCGATCTAAACCAATCATGTCATTATCCTGTTGTCATACATTTTGTCTAGAAACATCCTAAGTCTTGTACCTAGAATGGGGCATGTTATTCCTATGCAACATAGTCTTTGGAAATCACATCCTTGCTCTCTTATGATGCATACATCAATTCCATTCACTATGACTTATCCTATCCTTTCCATCCATCTATCATGAGCCTTTTATCCCTTATCCCATCACCCACCCTTTCATCCATCAATCCCATTCCATCTCCTTGCACCTAGACTTGGTTTTTCCCTTGTCATTGGTATCTAGCACAAAGGTTACTCAAATTTTTCATCCTTGACACCTTCAAACATTTTCAAAAAAAAAAATTCAAAACATTTCAAAATATGCAATTCATAACATTTCAAAATCCAAAAAATTCAAACATTTCAAAATACAAAAATCAAAACATTTCAAAAATTCCAAAA
The DNA here is from genome assembly GCA_007258455.2 of Sequoia sempervirens. Taxonomy (NCBI): domain Eukaryota; kingdom Viridiplantae; phylum Streptophyta; class Pinopsida; order Cupressales; family Cupressaceae; genus Sequoia; species Sequoia sempervirens. The sequence goes on along the minus strand of VDFB02392105.1, from coordinate 3,386 downwards.
AAATTCTAAACATTTCAAAAGTCCAAAAAAAAAAAAAATCAAAGTCAATCTGACAAAAATCCAAGCAATAAAATCAATCCATCCAATTAATTCTTCCAATGTCATCTAATCAATCCATCATCTCAATTCAAATCAATCCAATCATTCACCATTTAACCAAATCAATCATCTTCATCAAAACCATTTCATCCAATCAAATCAATCAAATCAATTCAAGCAATAATCCAAATGCAAGTCAATTCTTAATCCATACCAATCAAGTCGATCAATCTTGTCAAATCATCCAATCACATCCTTTGGTCTTGATCCTAATCTTGTTGTAAACCAAATCAACCAACCAATCAATCAATTATCATCATCTTTGTGTTGATCTAGGGATATGTCGCTCCCAACAATGACAACACTATCATCATCATCAATCAATCAATCAATGGTTTACAACTTGATAGGGGAAATACCTTGTTTGTTTTTGTATCATTTGTGCATGCTTGCTTGCTTGCTTGTGTGTGTTATCATTTTATCTTACATTTGTATCAAATTTGTATCATTCTAGCTAATATTCATATCTTGTGTATGTTGGAGTAGCTTTTTGCACTATCCTTTGCATCTAAGGTCACATCGTACCTTTTGTGCATTAGGACTTTTAATGTCTAAGCTCTGCTTTCATATGTCTAGACAAGGCTAGGCTATGTTAAAGCACCCAGACACATCACTGCCTTGGTCCTTATATCTTGGTGTGCATAACGCCTAGTGCTATATCAAACATCATGGTTGCTCACCTTCTCATTGCAGCATAACTTATCATTCCTCTCCTTCATCTACTTTCTATCTTGCATCATTCGCCTTATCCCTCCCTCTTATCATTTCCCCATTTCCCCGAGAGCCCACCTATCTTTGTTCAACCAAAATTCCTATCCTCCTCGAGGGGGCATCATCATTCCATCATCATCCTATCTTTTATATCATTATCCATTTTCCTCTATCCATACTATCTTTCTTGAAATGATGTTACTCGACACAAATCTCATCATCTCTCGAACATCATCTCAAAGAGGGGCAAACAGACATCAAAAAATTGTCCTCTTACAACACATGTCTCAGCATTACATCATTTAGGCATCTTGTAGCATGCTTTGCCCTAGGTACCCATGTCATCATCTATTTAATTAAATAAATTTTATTTAATTAATTAAATTCATATTCATAATCCATCCATTTCTCTAATGTTAATTAAATAATTTATATTATTTAATTAATTCATTCATAATCTATCCATTCCTCTAATGTTAATTAAATAATTTATATTATTTAATTAATGAAATCATAAATTCAACGTTAATTAAATAAATCCAAAATTTATTTAATTAATAAAATCCTAAAAAGATCTTCTCGCTTTCTTTCCAAAACTAAACTCATGTGTATCTAATTAATTTATTTAATTAGATAATTCATCAATTATCCCTCTTGTCTTTTTCAAGATTTATTTCCTTTAAAACAAGAAATGAAATCTTTCTATCTTTTTTGACATCTTATCTCATCTTGTTGTATTTCCTCTTTTGTCAAAAATAAAATCCTTGTCGAATCTTGTCGAATCTTATCTTCGTCAACATCACAGCTCTATAAATATGGCCTCTCATAATGCATTTAGGGGAGATTCATCTAGCATCCAAACTCTGCCAAAATCAGTCTTCCATCTCTATCCATCATTTTCTTCATTGGTCATTTTTGTCTTCAAGTCGTTATGCTGCAAGAATGAGCACTCAACACTCCTCTATTATCAACCTTTGAAATCTTGCATCCTTGTGCAAGTGGAGAAGAGCAATGGAGATAAATCAAGTTTAGTGTGGGAGATCGGCTTTGCATTTGTGTTTATTGTGATTTTTGTGTTATTTTGTGTACTCTATTGTGTTTGAGTAGTGTCAATACTTCTCTATTGTGAACCTCCCTTTCTAAAATCTTTGCATTCTCATGCAGGTGGAGAAGAGAAATGGAGATAAATCAAGTTAATGTGGAGATCGGTTTTCCTTTGTGCTGTTTATTGTGATTTTCATATTAGTTCGTACTCTATTGTGCTTGATAGGATCTAATTAGATTATTGTTTTCAATACTCTAAATCTGGAATTTTCCCTATCTTAATTCAATCATGTGTTAAATTGAATTAGTCTCCTTTTGTTGTCCATCAACTAGGTTGATCTGTAGCTTTGTTTAGCTGAGTAAAAGCTTATATGTACGCCACCTTTTAGTTGAGGATTATGTGTTTTTGTGTATGCTAATTAGTGTCAAAACTCATGCCTAAACTATAGGCTGAGTAGTCTCCAAACTATTGTATAAATACTAGAACTAGTCCACTTGTTTGGGATGCATTCCTTGAGAGAGTTTCTGCATTATTCTATTATAGTGAGTGAGAGCTTTGAGCATTAGAGAGAGTTTGCTATTATTTTGAGAGAAGTATTTTCCAAATTGTGAGATAGTGGTTATTCAGACTTTGTTGAAGGATCGATACCAGGCTAGTTGTTGTTTGGAAGTGTTGTGATTGTAGCCAGTCGATTGGAAAGCTTATCACAAGCATAAGGATATTCTTCCCTTGTTTGTATTAGTTTTGAATTATTTTCTTCTTGATTGTTTAAACTAGTCTACTATGGTTACATGCATTTAGAGAAAATTATTGTTTACTTTGAAAGAAAGTAGAAGCTACATATATTGTTTTTGAAATGCTTGTAATTACTCCATAATAGTAGAATTATGTTTATCATAAGTATTACATACTATATATGAATAAACATGGGAAGCATAAGGCTTATTCATAGCTTAAACCCTTTAGTCAAAAAGGTGATACTCTTGAATGGAATCATCTATTGTTATGACAATTCTTCGATTGAGGTCATTCATTGTGTTTGTATTTACTCCATGATAGGATGGATGTTTGTCATAGGTATTGTTATTATACTAGATATGATTAAACATGAGTAGCTTAAGGGATACTCATAGCTAGATATTTAATTATGTTGGTTGGCTAGTAGGTTACCCCTAGGATTGTTATCTAGTGAAGGGAGGGAACTAGTACTTTGCTTAATGAGTTGTGCTACCTTAGGTTGTGTTAAAGAGATAGGTTATCCTGGGGAGTACTAGCTTGCTCATGGAGAGGGATTGACTAAGCATAGATATAATGGCCTTAAGTAAAAATGAGCTTGCTATAGTGTAAGTGAATGGTAGACCTTCACTCGAAGTACTGAGTGAGAATACTTTGGCCAAATTAATGTGATTTTTTGGGGCTCCACTGTCATTTCATTGTGTCCATTTAAATGCATGAGGGTTACCTAGCGTAGGTTATAAATCCTAGTCATGTAGGGAACAACACTAAGCTCAGAGTGGTATGTCATATGGGG
>VDFB02392102.1:0-23375 GCA_007258455.2 Sequoia sempervirens | reverse complement strand
ATATATATATATATATCAGCATTGATTGTCTAATTCTTATTTTTTTAAATGTGTATAGGGTGGAAATAGAATTTAATATAAAATTGAATAAGTTATTTTATTTATGAAGTTAAGTCTTGTAGATTTGTTGAATTCTTAGAAAAGATTTATTCTCTTTCTACTTTCCTTCCTTCAAAAGAATTAAAATATATAAAGATATAGTGGTTTTAAAAAGGTATTTATTGTGTGTAAATTTATTTAGATAGATCTAAGATTTTAAGGTGGTAAGTTCTAATATGTAGTTTGGGTATTTAGAGTATGGTTATTATTATTATTATCATTTTAAGTATAACAAATGGTCTTAAGTGGTTGGCGCAATTACTTTAAATATTGGAATTGAGTGTTAAGTTAGTGAGATGAAGGGAAGTGGAGATAATGTTTAAATTTATGTTTTGTATATAAGTGGTTATGAAATGGTAACGAGTTAACTACCCAACTATTAAGTAGTTTCCAATTATGTTGATAAATGAAAAGGGGAATTTAAATGTATGGGCATGGTTAGAGATTGTTTAGGATATTCTCGAATTGGATAGTTTATTGGTGAAATGGGATTGTAATCTTTTGAAAGTTGACTTCCTTTATATTCATTTCATGGTTGATTTGTAAGTTCTCTTTATGGATAAATATTTTAGAATACTTGTGATGGTTACCTTGAATTGTTTTAGTTAATTGAGTAATTTCGTTGGGGAAGTTGTAAAGTTATTTAGTTATGGTCGTTAATTGATTGGTTAATAAATTTTTTTCTCATTTGAATTTGTGGTTGTTGTTATGCAAGTGTTTTTGTGGGTTGTGAGTGGTTGAGTATTTAAGGTGTTCTTTAATTGGTCCCTTGGATGCCTGGTTGCATGCTTTTATCTCTGTTATTGAAGGATGGTTTTTGGATGTTTCCGTATTGGTGTGAATGCCTTTGGAGATCAATTTTGATTCAAGGAATCCTTTGTCATTTAATTTGTGTTGCAATGTAACTGGGAATTTGTGTTTTGGTTTATGAGTTGTGGATAGTTAATCTTCTTGAATTTTTGATTTATTTTGTATCTAAGTTGATTATGTAGTCTGGATGGAGTTGTTGATCTTATTTTAATGTATTCTCTCATTATATTTAAATTGAAAATAGTTCTTGTGGTTTTGTAATTATTGTTGTCATTGCTATGTTGTTGATTTTATGAAGGTGATTTGCATACCACTATAAGGGGGTTCTTGTGAGGAGGAAATTGAGGTCTCCCGTGGAATAGCCAGTTGGTGGCTTTTAGTTTTATTAAGTGATTTTGTTTTGCGTTTCCCTATTTGAGGTGGCACCATTGTTGCTTGTGGATGGGTCTTGATGAATCGTTCCCTTTTGTGGCTTTTCTGATTTACTCTCTTATTTGATGGAATTTTATCCTTGTGTTGGAATTATTGGAGGAATACTCATGTTGCTTCACTTTACCCTCATTTGTGGGTCTTCATTCTTTTGGCTTCCAGAGGCTTGAGATGATTGACATTTGATGTTCTCTCTGTTTATGTTCCTTTGAAGTGTAGCGCGTATTGGTGCATCATTATTTTGAAAGCGGGCTTCGTACCTAAACTCTTTGTGAGGACTCTGATTTGTAATTCTTGTTAGCTAGGATGGGCAATGCCCCTGATTAATGCTTTGTATGTTGTGATTCTCTTTGTTCAAATTTACGATGGTACAACCCTCGTGTTTATGTTTATTGGGTCTCTAGGAGAGTGGCTCCTGCGGGGTCGCACCCTCATGTAAGCGCGGGAAGTACCGAGGAACCCACGAAAGTGAAAGTTAGTAAACAAGTGAAACCCAATAATTAACTTAGAGGGTTGGGTAGTAATATCATAATGTAAGATTTAAAAAGATGCCTCATCTTCATTAGTAAGTGCTTCCAATGCACTCAATGGAGGGCCGAGAAGGCCGCGGGTTGGCAAGGTCGTAACCCTTCGCCCCTAAGGAGAGGTTATCGCTCCCGCATGAGCAATTCTTCTATGGTGCCGGGCGCCTCAAGTAGGAGGAAGGGCCAGAGATCCATGGTAGATGGGGCTGATGCCTTAGTTTGGAAGGGCCAGGAGAACCCATGTAGGCTATGTGATGACACTCTTCCCTAGTTGCCCATGTGTTTTACTTTATCGTGTTCCTCTGGAAGTAGGTTATGGGAGTTGGTTTAGATTGTTGTTTGAATTGATTTAAATTGAATTATGATTATTGTCTTAATCCATCTTTAGTATGTTTTGCGGTCTTGTATGATCTCATTTATAATTGATTTACAATCTTATATCTTATGATACTCTGATATGATGTTATTATTGTAATTTGAATTGTATTATGTGTATTAATTCAGTTTGATTTGGAAGTGTCTCTTGATCATTCTTTGCTTACTTGTTTATTGGTCATTGCTTTGATTTATGTGTTGGGTTTTGTGACTTTCAGTTATTATATTGACTCTTATAATCCTTTGGTTTTATGATACTTTTGTATTTCGTTGATTCCAGTGGTTCCGTGTTTGGATGTCCTTGGTTGAGGACTCTTTCTTGTTAGCTCCTAGCATGGGGGGTGGGTCTTCAGACTCACATGGTCGGGTGGAACGTGCTAAGCACCCCATTGGGTCCCCAGTCAAGGATCGAGAGGTGCGAATTGGTGTGGTTGCAGCGACTCCATAGTTGTACTTGTTTTGGAGCCAGTTATGATGCTTTGTATCCATCTATTTTGTATCATGGTATCTTGTGTAAGGTTTCCATTTATGTTTGGAAACACTGTTGTATCATTGTACCTCTAGAACATTATACTGTAATGTAATGTTAACTCGGTGTGATTATTGGCCATGGCAATTATTATTCATTGGGTTAAGTTAATCGTGCATATGTTGTATTTATGTACTCAGGTGGTTCTTATCAATGATTTTTCATGTTAATGTTTAATTTGTATGGATTATATCTTTGGATTTTATTCTTTATTGCCATTGTGTGGATCTCAGTCTCGTAATGACTCCTCGTGTACCCCAAGGGATGTAAGTGCTAATGAATCTACTTAAATGAAATTCATGTTATGATTTAATGTGTATTACATGTATGTTATGTTTACCCTTTAAAAAAAATTATGTTGTAATTATTGTTTATCGAAACCTTTGGGGTTCGTGACCGACGGGTGCAGCATGCTTTCTGCTAGGAGAATAAAATAGGTTTTCAATTGTCCAAGTACAACATAATATTACTGAATCATTTGAAATTTTAGGCCATAAGAATCATCCTCTTTTAAACATGGATTGCAAATAATTCTAAAAATTTAGAAGTCTTGGTCATTAATATTATTGTCTACTACAATGTCATCCAGTGTATCATTGTCAATGTTCATATGTTCTTTCAAGTACTTAATATTATCATCATCTTCATCTTGATTTGTATCATCTTCATCATCATTTAAATTTGGTTGTAGACCATCTATATAGTTACCAGATGTATTTGGATCATCATTTTCTATATCATCCATATTGTTGTCTTCCATAGCATCGTCTAACTCTGGATTGTTGTCTTCTTGTGCCTGAAGATAACTATCTTTAACATCATCAAGGATGTCAATTTCTTTGATGTTCTCTAATCCCTCTCTTTCATTTTGTTGGCCATCATAATTTTGCTCAGTATTCACTAATGCCCCATCAAATACATGCCTTAATCTTGGATTATAATGTATGACAAATATCCTTTTTGGGTCCAAAATATCTTGATAGAAAAATACCTACACATGAACGACATATATATATTAGGCATATGTTATAACAATTTTATTGATTAATAAAAACATGTATATATTCACAATAAGCTATAAATTAATAGATTAATGATCACTACAGCTTCTTGTTTAAGTTAAAGAAATACCTGCTCATAATGAATTGGTAGAACATAAGGCTGCTTATCCTTCGATAGGAACGATGACGAATCTATAGAAAACAATCCACTATGGGTATAATGTCTTCGTGTCCTCTCAAATGCTTCATACCATCTACACTTAAAAATACAACATTTAAAAGAGCAATAATACAACTCAATAATTTCTTGTATTTTCCCAACATATTGTACATTCCCTTCAATTATATTCTTATCTTTTGAGCTTGATTTGCTTGAAGTCAACCATGATGCCACAATCGAAGGATTGTCTCTTTACATCTACATTTTCTACATGATAATGCCAACCATATGCCCACATTGTCGAATATTTCCTCGCCTGTGAAAGACCATCTATTTTAGTGAAAAAAAATATAATGACAAATATTAAAATAGTTAATATTGCCAAAACTGTAAGGAAACAACATTTTGTAAAATTCCAACTGTACCTTTTTTTCACATCCTCTAGACATGTTGATTTCATCTTTTGTTATGTTTGAATCTATACCTATATGTTCTATTTGATTTTGGATTTGTTCAGTAACCCATTCTAGTGTGCAATATTCTCTCCATTCCCCAAGAAAATGAGTGGGAAGTGGAGTATTCCTTAGGTTCAATCTCTTAAATTGTATCCTTGCTTCTAACATATCTTATCTCTTTTTATCATATAGATCAATCCATTTTTTCATAAAGTCCATGCGGTATTGAATGAACTTGTTGAGTATAGAAATTTTGTCTACACCTATTACATGTCAACATGTTTATTTCAAACTCCAAATGTCATGTTGCTAATTTGACAAATAAATTATAGAGTAAATTAATGATTGCAAGAAAAACAACCACATTGATCATGAATTTACTTACTAATATCTACCTCAAAACCATTAGATTGTGGTTTTTCTCTATTAATAATATCTTATGCTCATTCTTCATCCCAGACGCAGGGGAAATCTTCAAAATCCTTACCAAGGAATTCACACAAGAAGAAAAATGTGTCATTCAATACATACCCTTTGTCCATTCAACCCTCTAGATGTGCCTTTTTTCAGACATGTCTTTTAAGAGTTTTCATATACCTGTCAAATAAAAAAATCCACCTTGTTGATACAACACCCACCAATTCAATGTCATCGACTAGTTATATAAGTAAATGGACTTATAGGTCCATGAAACTTGTAGAGAGCCCCTTCTCAAATACAAATACAATTTCTGTAATTTCCTTTTTCCACTTTGGCACTTCAGATTCATAGATCTCCTTGGAGGTTACCCACCTAATATAAGAATAGTAAATTAGTATGAACCTTTAGTCATAAATTAAAGTGCAATATAATATCTCTATGTCTCTCACAAATGGACATTTCATATAACCACATACCTTGTAAATGCTGACAGTCAATTTATGGCATTCCTTAAGTCAACTATAGGACATGAATCCCCCCTAATTTCCAATGGCATGATATGCTATCAAACACATTTATGTAAAGGTCATTAGTATTTTTATCTCACACAACAAAATATCAAAATAAATTTAGTGTTTAATCAATGTTACTAGTAAATGTTAAATGTTGCTATATAATACCTTCATTAAATTATGAAAATTATGTGTTTTAAATCATGTGATATGTCCATCAACTATAAAAGCTTTAGCCAATGATGACCCATAGCCAATAGGTGTCCTTATTGAATAGATGACATTTTTTAGTTTCTCTAGCTCTGTTTTTTTTCAAAATCGATGAAACTTCTATATATGTTTCATTTTCCTTGTTTGGCCACAAATATTTTCTATCAAATTTGGTATGTGACAGAGAAATATCTCTCCTTGAAGACAAGGTGTCCTTTTCACTGCCTGATATATGTGGAAATATAGAATATGGTGAATGTTTGAAGATGTGCATATGATCTAATAGGTGAGATATTAATAGATCCTTCTAGTAAGGGATCTCATAAAATATGGATTTCCTTTTCATTCCTTCTGGCATATTAACTACAACTTGTTTTGGTTCTCCAATTGAATCACCCCGATCAAAAAAATCCTCCCAACCTTTCAATTCAACATCTTCATACTTCTTAATCCAATCACCTAGACCCACAATCATGGGAGGGCCTCTATTTCCAACTTTTCCATCAAATTGATTCTTCAGGCGATTTATAAACCTATGATCTAGTGGTAGAAAAACCCTGTTGTTTGCATAAATAAATTTATGCAGATCTTTAGAATACTGCCCTTGAAATTGTTATACACATCTAGGACATGCAAATATCCACTTTGTTTGAAGCCTTGCAATTCAATAAGTAATGTTAATAAAATAAATAAATAGTATAAAACTAAGTATGAAAGTTGGGATGAAAATAAATTATGAGAGTAAATACGTAAATATTGCATCTTACCAAAACAAACGCCAGGTCTTGGGAAATCATGAATAGTACAACATAGAACACCATACAACATGAAGGACCTATTTGATGAAGGACATGATATGTCATACATTATTATGCCTTTCCATAATAGTTGCATCTCATCAATAAAGGCACAAGATAAACATCCATGTTTTTAACTTGATGTTTTCCTGGAACAATAAGAGTCAGCATAAGGTGCTCCTTTCTAGCACTTATCCATTGGGGAATATTTTATACTATCAATCTGACTGGCCAAACACTATAATTTGAGCTTAGGAAAGAGAATGAGCACACTCCATCAATTGCAAGACCAAACTTGATACTACGGGGTTCATCTTTAAATTTTGTTGGCCATTTTTCCTCTATGTGTTTCATTGCTTTGGAGTCGGCCAACATTTGTATGAATCCATCTTTACTCTTACATGCGGTCCATCAATTGTGTTGGTCAATTGCAACAAAATGTTTGTTGAATTCTAGGTATAATTGGCTTGTGACGTAAAACCTTCTTTGGAACTATAGGACCTTGTACATCTATATGATATCTCTTCTCTTTGCATATAGGGCATTCTACCTTGTTTTGATATTCATCTCTGTATAAAATGCAATCATTTTTACATGAATGAATTTTCTTATATTCAATCCCCAACTCAACCAACAATAGACACACCTCTTTCAAGTTGATGGGTAAACCCACAAAAGTGGTTTATAATTTGAGTGAGGAAGGAAAAGTGGCAAAAATGACCCCATACCAAAAATTTTGGTTTTTGGGGTTCGAATGAACCCTTTGGTTCGAGAGAACCAAAAAAGGGTTCGAATGAACCCTGGTTCATGTGAACTAGTTAAATGCAAGGCGGACCCCATCTGCCAAAAGAACAATGAAAACCACTTTTTGAAGGGGGTTCGCTAGCCTTGGTTCTAGTGAACCCTCTTTCTTACCTCCTTGCTCTCTGGCACAAAAACCCAAATGTTTGCTCTTGAAACTTGGGTTGAGGATGAAAATGGAGGAGGAGACTTCATGAACCCAACTAGAATCAGGTAGTCCTCACAACAAGCTATCCAATGAATATAATTTTAATATGTTTTGGTTTTATTATGTATTTGATTTTTTTTAGTTTTATTAAATATAGGTTTTTCATCGAAAATGAAGGTCTTTCTTCTGCACATGTGGAAAAATAGCAGATTATCAAAAAAAAATAAAAAAAAAATGAATGCACCTGATATTAAATTCCTTGATCCAACAAAAAAAGATTGAATTTCGATATATGCAAAAAAATTATGTGTTAAATACGGTGCACAATGTCTGAATTGTAATTATTTTTACTTTAGAACTTGATTAAAGAAAAAATATTCCATAAAAAAGTATCTAACCAAGTGGAAGCAATAGATATGAAAAAAAAGTTGTGTTATATGGTGTGCGTCTTTTTTTTTAAATGTTGTTTTATGAAAAAAAGCAGTTTTCGTGGGAGATGGAAAAACAAGTGCAATTTGATTCTAAAAAAATTGAAAAAAAACATTCTTAGAATCTACAGACAAAATGTGATGAGACTCTAGTTTGCATCATCTTCAAATTCCTCACGGTTTAGCCGCTATAGGTGCCCAAATGTGAAGATTTAGTTAAAAAACCTTTTTCAGTGTCAAGTTTGGCCAAAAATTGTAAACCACTATTGTGGGATCACCGTGATGACAACACATTCTCTTTAGGGAATATTTTAGTTTTTAGTTCCTTGTAAGATTTCTAGAGATTAAATTAATTGAATGTTTGACTTATGATGAACGTGTTTGATATGAGATTAAATCAATTGAATATTTACCAATTATGTACACCAATTGACAATGCAAAGTAAGAAATAGATTTTAACTCACTTCAGTAGGGTAGTGAATCCTTTGTCTAACCAAAAAAAATAGTGACTTGATTGTAATAATATTAATGTGCATGCCATTTTTTAGGTTCTACTTTCACCTAATTTGAACATGGGTTTCTTCACTACTTTCTTGATGGAGTCTTTTATGTTGTTATCATCAACATTACGTTGGTGGTAACTACCCTTGCTATCATCGTTATTGTCAACCATATCATCATTATTTTCATCATTATTTCCATCCCTAAGGAAACATGCAAGAATTTCATTCAATCCTTCTTCATGCATTGAATTTTCACTATCACGATCATCATCATTAAGGCTAGGTGGCATGTCATCAATGTATGTGAATTTCCTCAGCTCTTCAAATTTCTCAGATGGTAGCATTCTCTTAAATCTCACTCTTCACACCCTGGTATGGTTTATAGGATGGTTTGGATCATCCTATCCAAATCTTAATAACCCAGTTGGATCTTGGGTATTAGTATAATGTGTTTCATCAAAATCTTCTACATATCAACAAACACAATCATTATTTAATGTCTGACAACAATTGGGTAAATCATAAATGTATCAATTACAAAGAAATATAATCAAATATGGATTAAAAAATAAAAATAAAAAAATATATGAACATATATACATCAATTGAATAATGGAACATTATTTTATAGGCTACTTTTTTATACAATAATTTAAAGAAAACACAATTTTGACAAAGTTTATAAAACATCAGTCCACACTCATTTATTATTCTTTGGTTTTAATCAATTGTAGGAGGCATACTACTGACTGGAAGCTCATCATATATGTAATTTCTTCATATAATCACTTGTTTGAATTGTTTCTTTCCATGACATACAAAACATCCAAAAACAACAATTTTCTCAAAGTATTCATCCCATGTACTATATGTTGTGCAGTTTTCGCACACACGCCCCACTAAAAGCAGGGACCCTCTTTCGCTTTGTTTTTTGGAGTCTTGGCCCTTCCATTTTGAGGATTTATTTTGCTTGGCCATATCCTTAAATGTTTTTTTTGATTGCCTAAGTGATTCCCCTAAGTTATTTATTGAAAATCTTAAGGTCTAGGTGAATTTTAGGTTTTTATCCTGATTTGGGATTTTCCACCCCATCCAGATTTTCCCAAATCCTGCTCAAGCTCCTGCTGAGTGCTGTGGTTTGGAGATTTTCAGTCTTCGTGGAATTCTTCATGGGCCCAATTTTTCTAAATTTCATCCTGTCGTCGGGTTCCCAGATTTTCCATGTTGTCTTGTCAGAGGCATTAATGTTCTTCATACAAGATTTGAATGGTGTATTTAATTGATTTTGAGAACATTTGTTTTATTATACTTTATTTCTTGTGATCGATTGAGATAAAGAGTTTTTTCTTGGAAGTATTAGATTCGATTTGGAGCGTTGAGTTTGTGAATTCTTCGATTTAGCTAGTGATTCCTTGGATATTGTTGTTGTTGTTTTTGTTGGGTACTATTAAATTCACATTTTTTGTTTCTGGGATTGATTTCAATTCATTAAATGGTATGTACATGATTTCCTCTCTTTTAATTGATGAATGTGACTGGTCATTGATGCATTGATTTTCTAGACATGTTCAGAGTTTGAATTTTTGTATCTTTGATGTTAGGGTTACCTGATATCGCTTTATTCATTGTCTCCCAAGTAGGTTCTAAGGTCATTTGTTCATTTGCATTATTAAGTATCTTGCTTGAGAGTAGTGAATTTCCCTAGTAAGACTTAGCATTTAAAATAATCAAATTCTAAGCTTGTCTGTGCGTTAATGGCAGATTTGTAGGGTTTGATACCTAGGGCATCACCATTTAACTTTAGTCTACTTCCAAATTGGCCTAGAATGCTAGGAAAATCTATAGAAGGTCGATATTAAACTTTTCTTAGGCCTAAAACCTTGAAATTCATTATCAATTTGTTAATCTAGGCCAAATCGTGATTTAACGCCGAAGTTCGGGTTTCATCCTCAATTCAGGATTTTTCGGCTCTAGTGGATTTTCCCGATCCCCTTCGTTTTCCCAGAATTCATATTCTTTCAAAGTTTTACGTTGTCCGCAAATTTCTTTTGGACCCATTTTTTCCCGGAATCCTTGGTTCCATATTTTTTTCCCAAATTTTGCAAAGTGCCTTCTCATTCACGGAAATCCGTCCCATGCAGATTTTCCCAAAATCTAATGGAATATCATAGATTATGAAATAACATGATGTGTTAATAGGTGGTAGTGCATTTTATGATTAATTTATGCTATTTTCAAATCTCATATATATTCTTTATTGATTGATAATGGTCGGACTTAGTTGCTAGTAGGCGCTTTCATGTTCATCCCACTGGAATCCGTCTGGCCTAGAATCTCCTGAAGTTACTCCCAGCTTGGATTCCACGGATGGTCCTAAAACCTAAAGTTTGTTATGATAATTTTGTATGAGATTTAATAACACCTTATTTGTATGGGATTCATTTTAATGATGATTTAGATGTATTAACTTTGGATTCCTACGATTTTTACTGTCTTCTTTGTTAAGTGTAGGCTAAGTCTAGTAAGGCAGTGACTGGGTCTTCAATGACTGAAGCAGAAAAGATTAAAATGGACATCAAAAGCAAAATATCAAAGAGTAAGATTACTTCTATTTGGTCAGAGGTAACTAATATGAATGTGGGTCTCTGGGATTATGAGGAATTTAAAAGTAGAATGGCCATAGATGATCTTCTTGTGGTTGCTAGAAGAATGATGGAGTCAGGCTTGTCACATGTAGTTGGTTTTCCCCCCATGGTGTAGTGCTATGAGCTTGTCCTCGAGTGTGCCAGACACTATGACCCAGATACACAAAGAATTATTGGTCCTCAAGGAAGAATTGTAGTAAACCTGAATTTGGTTTCCATAGCCAAAACTTTTGATATGCTAGATAGGTCTCATGTGGTGGCATTCAACATGGAGGCATCTAAGAAATTTTTTGAAGAGGAGACTATGAAATCACAATAGCTTATCAATTCCTAGCTGGAGAAGCCCAAGTACCATTATTCCAAACTACCTAACAGCTGTATAGAGCAAAGTTCAAGAAGGAATACTATGATGCCATCACATTGCTTATCAGGTTGGTTGGATTAACGAAAGTGAGTATGTTTGAGAATTGAATGTTCCACGCTATTGTGATGATGGAACAAGAAGAAGTCAAATATCATTAGGAAGGTGTGATTAGCAAGGTGATCCATGAGCAGTTATCCAATGTGTTGCAAACCAAGACTTTCACCATGACCTTGTACTTGGTCTATGCACTTTCTAGATTCCACCCATATAAGGGATTGAGCATGAAGGGGATCTTTGGGAAAGATTTCATTTATGAGGTTTACCCTCAATTTCACCCAGGAATCTCAAGCTATAGGAGGGTGAATGATGCATTCACCATGTATATCACTAGATTACTTTAGGGTGCATAACATGTAAGAATTTTGGACCAAGCAAAGGAGCTCATCAAGAAATATGGGGCATGGTTTCTTCAGTTCCCAACATTCTCATACATCCGAGTTGATGGTTGCCAAAGGGCTCCCTACAGAATCCCAAGGTACCCTACTGATCACATTCTACTTTTGGAAGTCACTAGATAGATATGTGACTTTGATGCCATTATCAAGAGGGAGAAACATAAAACTAGTTTTGGTGGAGATTTCCCATTACAGATTGGCACTGGAGAGGCTTGCCCTTGCATCAGCTTTGCTCAGGATTTTGAAGAGGAGATGAGTGCTCTTGGCTTATCCTTCCATTCCAAGAGATCTAGTTTTGACATCACAGGTGAATCTCAAAAGAGAGACAACAGAGAATACAACCATAAGGTTGAATTAGAAGATTATTGGGCTAACTGCAGTGATGAATACAGTTTAAGGAAGAAAAATTTCTCTCGGCTCCCAATACAATCAGTCTAATTATACAATGTGAGGGAAGTCCTATATCAACTCAAGGATGATGGAAATCTGATACAGGGCCATGCCTATGAGGTAGTCAAAGATAGGCCAATTGGTGACGTGGATTGGCTTGAAGAAGAAACAACAGAATTGGGATAGATAATGGATCCAGTCACCAAATATACTAGGATGTGGCTAAAACATAAGATATGGGAGCTAGAGAATGAGGGAGTGAAGTGCACCTTTGATCTAATGGGGGATTTGGACCCTCACTCTACCTCCTAGGAATCAATTGAACAAGAAGATCTTAAAGGAAAAGAAAAGGTGGGTTCCCCTTTGAAAATCAAGATTAAGGATATTCAGACCGAAAGGGTCCAAGAAATAGAAAAATAGACGAAGCCCATTGCTAAGAAAAGAGGGCACACTTCAAAGACTAAGAGGTCTCAAAAGAAAGAAGTTGAAAAGTAGAGTCTTGAGGTCGATGTTCCTGTGCCTAAAAGGAGAAGAATCATAAGATTATCAAAAAATGAAGGCTCTAAGGATGAGGAAGAAGTTTCCCCACTTGTGGTGGACGTAGAAAGTTCAGGAGAAAAAACACAGGTGTATACCAGGAGGTCTAGGACTCCTCCTACTGAAAATGTGCCAAGGACCGATCCTCCTCCAGTATCTTCTCATGTAGAACAACAAGGTGGTTTTCCTTCCTCTCATGAAGCTTAAGGTAAACCTGATGAATTTGACAAAGTTGAGGAACAAAAAGACAGTGAGGTAGGAGAGTTTCATGAAGGTGATCTTTATAGTGCAGAAGCTGAAATAGAAAAGGTAATACAATATCACTTGGTTGCATATGAGGACTCCCCTGTAAGAATTGAGGAATTTAG
Organism: Sequoia sempervirens; assembly: GCA_007258455.2. Classification (NCBI taxonomy): domain Eukaryota; kingdom Viridiplantae; phylum Streptophyta; class Pinopsida; order Cupressales; family Cupressaceae; genus Sequoia; species Sequoia sempervirens. Next base: position 10,414 of record VDFB02392102.1, on the reverse strand, counting down.
CTCCTCTCACAAGGAGGAAGTATTAGAAAAAGTTCCATCACTAGTACACAGAGAGGTACATGCTGAAGAAGAAAAGGATAAGGTCGAAGAGGTTCCTGAGAAGTAGAATTTGGGTGAAGACATGCCCAAGGATCACCAGGAGGAAAGGGAACAAAGCAAAGTCCAGTTGGAATCCACCATCCCGAAGTGGTTAGATAAGGAAATTAAGAGAAAAAAAGGTTATAGTGGAGGATGCCCCACCCAATTGGGACGAGCTTCTAGCCAAGATAAACAAGGATAAAGGTAAGAAGAAGGCTAGGGTAATTTCAAAGATTGAAAGGGATGAAGCTAATAATAGAGTAGTCCACATTGCCACTCTTGTTCCTGATAAGAACAAAGATGAGGTGATTGGAGGTGATTACAACTTACAAACTATCAACCTACTGCCTATCTCCATGGAACAATACATTGAAGCATATCAGGGTTCTAGTGCAGTTATTTTGGGAAGACTGAGAAAGGAGGTTTAAACTAAACATGAGCTAAAGAAAGAGAATGAAAGACTCAAGAAGTGTCTAGAAGATCTAATGAAACCCTTGTAGTCTATTAGCTCCTCATCTTCTGCCTCAAACCTCCTCCCTAAGGAAACTATTACTGAATTGGAGAAGATGAAGGATACCACTCTCGCTATTGCCAATTGGTTACAAGGGGGTACAGTCTAAAGGGGATGATGCTATCGAGGATATTTTGTCGTATGGAAAATATGCTATGAGGGAAGTTGATTGGTTGAAGGAGGTATTAGCTTGGGACAAGGAAGATATAGATCTTATGTTGCAGAAAACCAAAACCATCCTGGAGTATACCAGGGATAGGCTAATGAGTGATAAAATTCTTCACTCCTCCAGGGCTGCCGAACCTTGGGAATGGTTTGAGGCCTTCAAATTAGACATAAGGTTTTGAGAAAGATCTATAAACGAAGAAGGCAGATTGAGGATACTCTAGTTGGTGTTTATAATGGTTGCATTGCCTTCTTTCAAATAATGACAGGAAGAAGGAAGATTGCACCTAAGTATTTGAGCTTGGAATAGTTGAGAAGGTGTTGGCATGATGTTATGTTCCAGTTAGTGATGATCCTATTACTGAACACCAGTTAGATGATGTGGCCACTTACCTTGTTGTGATTGATAAATATCTAACATACAAGGTAGATTGGTATAAATCAGTGAAAGAATCAAGGGAAAATAGTAGATCAATTGAAAGTTGACTTAAGGTTTTTCCTTTACCACCTGTGGCTGACTTGGATAGGGTTCTTTTGAGGGTACATGAAATGCTGGATTGGAATAAAGATAAAGGGAAAGATAGTTAATGATGGGCTACATCGATATTTGTGCTTCCAGGCTATTATTTTTGCATGCATTGGTCCGAGCTGCATTGGAGATCCCAAGCCAACCTGGATGAAATTCATGCATTTAAAGTATATTTTATCTTATTTGAATTTCTCTTGGCCAACTTGTTTTATGGCCAATTATTATTGTGAAACCCTAGCTAGGCTGACATGTTTTGGGGGTTTTCTATTAATATGAAATTTTTCCTCATTTGTAAGGGTTAAGAAATATAGACATAGACAAATAGAGAGATAGTTGATATTACAGTGAATAAAGTAGAGCAAAAGTTAGCAAGTAGTGCTCTCATGCAAATATTGTAACAGAAAGCTAGAATTGTTGCTACAATGGATAATTTGGTGCAAGTAATGACATTTTGATTTGGTGCCATACTTGTGTCCTTCTTATCTTGCATGGTTCTTGTCATTCTATCTTTAGAATTTCTTTGAGGAAATTTGGTAGTTCAGTATTTAAAAGTTAGATTTGATTCAATGATGTTTATGGTTTGATATTTGAAATTTTGCAGCAATCCCTTGTCCATACTTTTCGCAACCAACTAATTGTTAGTTGCTTTGCAAAGCTAGCCTGGACTTTATATTCATGGTGATTAGTTCAATTGTGAGGGATTATTCATTTCAATTGCGATAGGGTTGTTTGAATGAATGTTCATGATCTAAAAATCATAACACCTTAGAAGATTGCATTGTTTCTATAGGATTGCAGATTCATCTGAGTTAAGTAGAAATCAGTTTTTGAGGGATTGGTCCATTTCGAGTGTTCATCATTTGTATTGTTAATCTTAGGAATATTATTAATCTAGAAATCTCTTTGAAACCCTCATATTTTGTTATTTCTTTGATTACTCAGTTAAATTTAGGATTGAAGTATCATTATATTGTTAGATCTGATAAATTAGAGATTCAATATTTTGCTTGTAGTAAGGTCCCATTACCAACATTTTCACATTTATCACTGAGTTGTTTATGCATTGTCAAGACCTGACATTAGAGACCTTGGGGTTACCTCTTGAGGCTTGCTGATAGAGATTTACCTTTCAAGAGAGATAGGATATTATATTATGTCTGAGTTGTTGTTGTGCAGAAAACATCATCAACACTATAGTCTTGACCTACCTCTTCTTTAGTGCAATAATTTATTGTTTCTACAGTATCCATTTTCATATCATCTTCCACCCACTGTCATCTACGTGATATTATAGTTTTAGTTCCACATCCACATACATATCTTCTTCTTTCTCTAGTTGAACACATAGGATTTGCATTTACTCCAATCTCTATCTAAAATAATTAGCAACATGAATTAATTTTTTTCAAGATTCAATAATACATTATAAATTTTAATAACACTGCAAAAAAAAATGGACATATCACAAAATGCCATCAGATAATTTTTTTCCTAAGTTAAGTCAAAATTTGAGTACTTGATTTGTTGCCATGACCTCATTTGGCCCCTATAATATACAACATAGTAAATAATGTTTAGTACACCAATTATATCATTTCAACGAGTATTCTATCCAACACAAAACCTCACATTAGTCATATATTTGACATATTGATATCTCCTCTATGTTGTAACATTTGTGAATTCATAAACACCTTCCTCCTTTGATTGAGGTTGCTTTCTCTTCTTACCTCTATTGTATCTACAGATTTCATTGTCTCATCTATTTCCACCCACTTTCCTCTCAAAAATTTAGTATTTCTATTCCATCCACATCCTCTCTCAATGGCATCCTATGTGAATAAAAATGTTTCCAAAGAAGCTTTCATCGCACTATCGCTAAGAAGGAAGAAGCAACTTGCGAGATCATAGTCAATACTACTCTACCACACTAAGCTAATGAAGGAGTCATGGGACAACGATGGTCACCTCACTACCATATGCTAATGGTAGAAGACTTGTGGGAGTGACCACAACATAGACAAGAACAAAAGGAAGAATCATGTGTCACCACAAAAGCCTTCACCGCACTACCGCAAAGAAGGATGGAGCACCTTACGAGACTGTGGTAAAAATTGATCTACCACATCGAGCTGATAAAGGAGCCACATGACATCAATGGTTAGAAAAAAAAGGGAGGCATTAGAATTATTTCCAACACTCTGGATCCTGTGATACACAACAATGAAAATAGTCACTATAAAACAATGATAAGCACACAGTTAGGTACACTTGGTCTCTCCTTAGGTGCCCCAAATAGATTACATTAACAAAAAAAAATCATAGCTAAATTTTGTGTTAACTAACGCCGACTAAAGTGCTGACTACTGAATTAAAATTTAAAATTTTAAAAATTTCTACATGAAGGAAGAAATCAGACTACAAAAAAGGGAAAAATGTTGTGTGAAGGAAGAGTGTAGGGCGCTACCAGCAATTGATGGGAAATTCAATTTATTTTGCGACACCATAGGTAAGGTGACAATTTTTTTCTTCCTTGAATTTGTGATTGTTTACTGCTCTTTTTATTGCATTTGAATTTGTGATTGTTTGTTGGTTCATGGCCTAACTTGTCCAAGAAACCTCTAAATTTTCCCATCATTATAAATTGTAAAAACTTTGAGAAACCAAAAAAAAAATTTACCCTACCCATTTGAGCTTTGGCTAAAAATATTATAGCATGAAGCTAGGATACCTCTGTATTCTTTCCCTAACTTGGGTATCAAGGAAATAGTGAACTACTTGGAAAATATGGTAAGTGGGTCGGTCACTATTGAGCAACTGCTAAAAATAAATGAAGAAACCACTTGGTTTTTCCTAGTCACACCATAATCATCGATGCCATTACAAATTCATGCAAGCTTGCATTATGAAAGATTTTTCATGATAAGGTTATCAACACTAAGCAAACCCAACAAACATATTTTCCCTAGGTCATCAACACTAAGAACACCCAAAGACCATATTTTCCCACAAAACAAAACTTTCATACAACAAACTAGACGAAAAATTTCATACCTGATAGTGTGTACTTCGTTTTCCTCCACAGACTAGATGAAAATAATTTTCCCTAGGTCGCCTCAAAATTTCAAGCAATAGAAGGAAGTGAGCATTGTCAGTAGACTCTAGCCACAATGACATAATTCATTTTCAATTTATATATTTGTAAATGTTTCCATTGTTTCTTTTAATTTTACTTTTTATTTTTTTATTTCTAAATTTGAAAGAGGAAATATATATATACATATTATATATATATAGGGACATGAGAGTGACAAAGATAAAGAGGAATTAGCTTCCATATTAGGGGTAGAGGCAGTGAACAAATTGGTTTATGTGGACTGGACAATACTTTCCAGATTCATAGAAAAATAATTTGGTAATGCCCCTCAAACATTGCAAACAAATCAATTGTGTGAAAGGGAATCAGTTTATTCCCCAACCAATCCTGGATCATGAAAAAGATCCAAGAGGAAATCAGTGACAATAAAATCTAAGAATGTGGAACAAAGAGCAAAGAATTCCAATATCCCAGCCGGTCATGGGGTGTAGACTTCTTCCACCATGCCATGTTATCAATCTTCCATTGGTAGCTACAATACGAAGATAGAATACAAGGTGGTTTCAAGGGAATTTTGAATGATGGATGTTGGGAAAATTTTTGTGAATAGGTTGAAGGAATCATGCCTTCAACAGTTCAAATACCATCTAAATTTTCCATTCTCATAGATACCCATGCATCTAAAAAAAGCAATTATCCATGACATGGAGACTGATTTTGGTATAGCTTAGTTTGTAAAGAAGATAAAGCTATGAAAGTCTCAAATCTGCAAGAGATTTCGGTGAAACCAAATAAAGAAGATAAAAAAAATCCCTCCTGAGCTAAGGTAGAAAAGAAGGCCAATTGATGTAAGTGTTAAAGTATGGAAAGAGCTTGTAAAAGCATATGAAAATTATGATGCATAAAGGAAGTCCAGTGAGGAGAGTATGCAGGTATTTCAATTTACTCATAAGATTATATCAAATTTATTAAACGATGTCTAAATTTTATTTGTGCATAGTTAAATTTAATTAGTATATGTTGTAGGACAAGGCCTCCAAGGCTAGGCTTGAGAAACTTCATGACATGCATCACAGTGGCTAGAAAGGTTTACAGGCCTTGATCTGTACATTTGTAAGTATATTTAATATGTTAAATGATATATTTTTTTTATTTCCTTGGAAAAAGTAAATGATTGCATATTAATTAGTTTAACTAGTCCATGTGCCATGTTTTGACAGGAGGAGAAATATGGCTGCCATCCAAAGAAATTTGAAAATAATATGTTACAAAACAAAAAGTGGAACGATTTTGTAATATGGATGGAGAATGAGAGGTATCAATAGTTGAGTTTCAATAACTTAGTTGGATATTATTGTGTTAATATGTCAATTTGCATCACTTGTGTTGAGTTGTTTATTGATGCATAGGATAAGTAAATAGAGCTCAAATCTTATGATTACATGATGGCCATTTATGTCCATGAAAAAATAGTAGAAGGATGTACATGAACTCAATTCATCTGACTTTATTCCTCTTGGTAGGAATTCCTCTTGAATCTCTAATATTAGGTTCCCGAGAATTCCCTGTAGCTTTTACCTTTTGTAGTCATCTTTCCCGTTCACTATTAGACTCATCTCCTTTTTTCTTATCTACATTTTTGGCTTCGACTTCTAATTCATCCCATGTTTTACCTCCTCCTCTTTAGAATCTTATTCTTCTTCTTCTTCGTCCCCCTCTAACTCAACAAGAGATTCATCTTCTAAACCTTCCTCTTCTACATCAGAGGGTTCGTATCCTTGATCTAACTATTCTGAAATATCAAAATCAAAATCACTACCTTCCATATTCAAAAAATCCCAACCACCATCTTCAATAAATTTATCTAGATCATCAGTAATAGTCTTCAAAATTGGCCACTAGTTCAAGTTCATTTCGCTTTCATAATACTTGATATCCATGGAGTTCAACCATTCCTTGATAGCATCAAGCGAAGATTGAGGAATGGTGTACATATAGAGTACATCCCACTTGAAGTCTTTGAAAACAATATCCATATCAAATGCCTTTTTCCCAAGTCCTATTCTCTCAAGGTTAACAATTCTCAATCTCACTAATAGCAACTACTAAGAAAGGTAATTTCACCAACTCTAGCAAACAATTTACCGTAGGAACAATAAAAGTAGAGGATTTGAAAGGAACTCCATGAAAACCAAGCTCTCTAAATGGTATATCAAATTCTAGTTCAAAATATTTTAGATGAGGCTACTCCCATAGCTCTTTTACTCGCTTGACAAATCCTTGAAACTTTGACTTCTTAACATTCAAAAGTTAAATGGAATGTCCTCAACACCCAGTAGAGTTATCCAAAAAAGATAACTAAGAACACAAACGTGCTCCCAAACACGATGGCTTAATGGCTGGTTGTCATAGAAGCCAAATTACCAAAGTAACAACACTCATCAAGTTAACATATATGCATCATTTGGATAAACAAAAATGTGTAACAGATGTTAATAATACATTTAATTTTGAGATACACTGAAATAATTAAAAAACATGTTTTGGGGAAAATATCAATAGTGTGGGGGAAGAAAGCATTAACCCTAATAAAGTCATTTTCTATTATTCTTGATACACCATTTGCAAGTTTTCCTTGGATGATAGTACTGAATTTCTATATGTTGTACCCCTTAAATGTCATACATGTTACAAATATGAAATAACAATTCACAACTTTGTATCCAGTCCAAAGGCCAAGGCTTTTTGAATAAGGGTAGCCAAACTTGATAAGGATGTAGTCACTATTACACGTATTGACAATCCAAAATAATCATGTAAAGAAAATTGTGTGTGAAAACCATAATCAATCAAATTATGCTCATTCAAATCTAAGTTTGAAATCTTGCATTTCAGTCCATGCATCTAAGTCCTTGTTGAAGATTGAGGGTGTCAACAACAAAGATAAAATAGATCTCCTTAAACCATAGCTAGTTTTAAAGTGCAATATTTCCAAATTCAAATCCACCTCTCAGCTAAGGAAAGGAGGTAGGATTTTTAGGTGCTACCTCAAACAGAGAAGACCATAGAAAACATTGAAATGGAAGATCCAATAAGTAAGACAACATAGTTGTAGACCATAGATAATCAGAATTCTTTCAATGCACAGATGCTTGTGATACAAACAAAAGGTGCTTACGCAATGGCTGAATATATCCTCGTCAAAATCACTAGAAATAAATTTCAAATTTGTAAGTAAACTCTAATATTCAAGAAAAATAGTCATAAAAATTGGAAGTAAACTTTGGAAGACATGTAGGTGAACTTAATTCATCCAAATTTATGCCTCTTGGTAGACATCAGGATCTCCCCTCCTAAATTTTGGACCACATCCATTACCTCCACATAAAACTGGACCTCCTTGGTCTTCTTAGTTCCCGCGACATGATATGGTTATGCAAATGAAAATGAAGAAAAGTAATCATTTCCTTCTCTGCTGGCTGGAAGAATGTATGATTAATGTTTTGATACATGATATCATCTCTCTCTTCTTCTCTCATGGTTGAATACCAAAATCCATTATGGTGGGCCTCCAAAGTTCCAATCATCTTTCATCCTCTTCTACCTAATGTTGGCTTGATCCACACGTCTACCAACCTAATTGGCTTTGTTTTTTAAAGTTGAAGTTTCTCCTAAGTCACTAGTGTAGCTATCTCTATCTTTTTAGACTCTTTCATTGCTACATATCATCTTTGGGATTTAATCATTTGTACCACATGGTTGATGTGCTTTGAATCCTTGCATCTAAAGGAAAATTCCTTAACATAAATACTACTAGGGAATTTCAATTTTTCCATTGTAGTTGGCATTAAATTTGGTACCTGCAACATTGAAAAATATCCTTATATAAGAATTCCCTCCATCTTGTTGGCTTGTAACACTCTTGATGGTGGCTAGATGAAATCTAATTCAGATTCCTCTTCTACATCAGAGGGTTCATATCCTTGATCTGACTCTTCTAAATTATTAGAATCAAAATCACTAGCTTCCATATTCAAAAATTTCCAACCACCATCTTCGATAAATTTATCTGGATCATTAGTAATACTCTTCAAAATTGGATGCCAGTTCAAGTTCATTCTACTTTCATAATACTTTATATCCATGGAGTTTAGCTATTCCTTGATGTTTTCAAGTGAAGATTAAAGAATGGCGTCAATGCAAAGTACATCCCACTTGAAGTCTTTGAAAACAATAGCCATACTATTTTTTTTTTCCCAAGTCCTACTCTCTCAAGGTTAATAATCTTGATCTCACTAATAGTGATTACTAAGAAAGGTAATTCCACCAACTCTACCAAACAAATATTATAGGAACAATAAAAGCAAAGAGGCTTTGAAAGAAACTCCATGAAACCAAGCTCTAAATGGTACATATAAAATTCTAGTTCAAAATATTTTAGATGAGGCTTCTCCCATAGCTCTCTTACTCGCTTGACAAATCCTTGAAACTCTGTATTGATTTTATTTTTCCTATCCCTCTCTTGTTGTTCTTCCTCAATTTCATCATGATCATACATTGACCTTCTTGCCCCTCCTAAATTTTGGATTACATCCATTACCTCCACATAAAACTGGACATCCTTTTTTATTTTGGTTCATGTCATGATATGATTATGCAAATGAAAAATGAAGCAAAGTAATCATTTCCTTCTCCACTGGCTGGAAGAATTCATGCTTAATGTTTTGATACATGATATCAACTCTCTCTTCTACTCTCATGGTTGAATAATGAAATCCATTATGGTGGGCCTCCAGAGTTCCAGTCATCTTTCTTCCTCTTCCACCAAATGTTGGCCTGATCCACAAGTTTTCTAGCCTAATTGTCTTTATTTTTGAAAGTTGAAGTTTGTCCTGACTCACTAGTATTAGCTGTAACGTTTTTGAAATTTTATTATGGTATGTGCACTTTGATATGATGTAATATGATTATGGTTTCATCTCATATGTTGTAATATTAGATATATAATAGAAAATACCATTGCATGAAAAATAACCTTCCATTTTTAATGGTTTTTTAAATCATGGTCTTCCAAGACTTCAAGATGATCCTCAACATGATATAGATTCACAAAATATTGGTTTTTCTCCTATACATAATACATGGCAGGATGATGATGACTTAATATGGAAGAAACCGAGGGCCAATGAAAAATGATGATGATGATGACGATGACGATGATGATGATGATGATCACGATGGTTATGATGATGATGAGATTACCAAGATAGTAACCAAGGAATTCCTGATCATATAGACCACATCATGTATCATTGCTGATATATCGCTATGATGACTCTTTTTCATGGTTACTATCATATGCATCATTTTCAGCGCCTACAATACTTATTGTTGAGTTGTATCATATTGACATGTATCATTTTCACTATATCATTTGGACATGTATCATCTTGACTTCTGTATCAATTTGAGTTACATAATTTATCAATTTTATTTATATCATTTGTACATGTATCATTTTCACTTATGTCGAATGTTGGAAATGTATCATTTTGACATGTTTTTGATGTACTAGCATATATGACTTTCACTTGTTTTAGTTATATATGATGATGATCTTATCAGTATTGACTTGTCATTTTATATATATTAAAATTGGTCGATGATTTTTGGATGAATATTTATTAAGTATGATGATTTTAATTTACTATTCATGATGTATGTTGTCAATTTCAATTAAATTATACATATTTGACTCATTTTAATTATAGATAATGATCATGTTACAATAATTATATTGTTATTTAATCATATGAGCTAAATAATTAAATAACTTACTCTATAATCATATGAGTTTTTTAAGAGGCATGATATATTTAACTAATTAAATTGAAATAAACATATTAAATTAATAAATGGAAGAAAAACAAGAAGTATTTTTAGAAGCAAAAAAGGAAGAAACAATGGAATCCAAACTAGATGAAAACCAGAAGCAATCTTGGAAGAAAAATTGGAAGCAAAACCTAGAAGAAAA
>VDFB02392101.1:121879-164171 GCA_007258455.2 Sequoia sempervirens | reverse complement strand
TAATTCCTCTTGTATTTATTGTGTGAGGTAATGGCAACCTTCATCAATGCTTAGTAAAAATGCTTGTGCAAACATGGCAATTTGGTGGCGTATGTACTATCACCATTTAACTAGAGCTGCATGAGAATCCAAAGATCACCCTTCATGATTTCCAACAACAACATCTTCACATAGATTGAGATCGTTGTGATTACACAAGCAAGGAATAATTCATTAATGCTTCACCAGTTGTACGATAAAATGACCACCATGTACCATTTTTCAACTTTGAATACTGCTCGCTGATCTCCTGAAGAGTTGGTAGATCAAACAGTTTATCTCAAGCTAACTCAGTTTGACAACCAATGAAGCATCATTCACCTTGCTCATGACTGATAACATTAATCCATCTCAGAAACCAATTACCATGTCGGCAGGTCCTATGCACTTTGCAAACTAAACGGCTAGAGCTACGCATCGCAATCTCGTTGACCTCGCGGCTTTTAACCAACCTTCATCTTCCTCCTACAAGCTAGTAGGGAAAAACATAGATTTACATTAGCTTTTGATCTTGGTTTTCAATCTAAAACCACAGGTTATGAGCTCAATAGTGGAGATTGGGCCCCACATTCCATATAGGACACACATCTTCCTTTTGCTGACCTTGCACCAAATAATAGGGCGACACCTTAGGTCTGTGAGTTGACGGGGTACGATCGAGATCTTCTCCCATATCTTTGAATCTGAAAAACCTACACATTGAACGATTAGTATTTAATGAAAGGCTTTGGCTAAGCCGTCGGCAACATGACCACTAGCGTTAATGGCTTAGGCTTACGTCACCGGATTAAAATTAAAACCTGACTTTGATTTTAATACTTTATTTCCTCTGCAGGGTTTTATTTCCTAAGTCTCGGTTGGCCCCATGTTTCATCTCTTAAAAAACAACTTATGTTGTTTTTTGTCCGCCTAGTAATGCCCACTTCTCCTTCTAATGAATGTTTTATTTTGCAAGGGTTGAGTTAGTGCTGCCGTTGATCTATTTCCTGCAGATATCAACGGTGCCCACCATCCCGTGATCGGGAATTGAAGGATCGCGAAATCACAGGCACGCACCACGTGTCCTATCTGGGGGATCAAATTTGCGCTATCGCTAACCAATTGCCATTTGATTTGAGCCGTTCCCTGCCATCCTGTGATGGTGCTTGGGTTGATTTTGAAATCACGGGTGGGCGACATGTGTCTCATCCGATGAAGCCTAAAGAGTAAAGGAAACACTAGTCAGCTTTAAATGTATTAAGGGGCGGATTACTAAAGTGTTCTTGAGACACACATGTTCTAAATCGACGGATATGTTATAATCGCACTGGAAAAGCTGCTCGAAAGTTCATGACATGGCTAGCGACTGTGTTAAAGGAATGAGATCATTGATGCTCAGGATCAATGGTTGCCCGCCATTGCGCGATGAAAAGTTTCAGGGTTGCGATATTGCAAGAAACCGCCACGTGGACTTCCTTCATAGTGTATGGTAAGGTGGGCCCCTTATCACCGTGTTGGAAATTGTGTCAGCTTGTTTTGAAGGTGGCCGTTGATGATTTGATCAAGCTGAAGAATCAACGGCTCAAATTTAAATTTGCATCAAATATGGTTGGAGCTATTCGTACAGTGCGAAATTGAGCTTTAATGGTGGATGAGACACTTGTTGGCATAATTTGATCGACAATAAAATCAATTTTCCTGCTTGGTCTGTATCACAAAGCATTCAACTATTTCACGGAACAGTTTCAGAGCCGAAGGTAGAATTGCGAGTTTCTCCAACCAGAATTTGGGAGTTCTACGAACAAAGCCGTGAGTTTATTTTTTGTACCTCTTGGTCATTTTGCATTTGAATTTGGGAAAGGATTAGCTGGATGTGCTGTGATCTTGTTGATGAATGTGTTAGGGCTATAGTTTAATTATAGTTGTGAGAAATTGCAATGTTTTGTCCTGTGATTTTCTATCTTTGGTTATTCCTAGCTATCTAAATTATAACATTATAAAGAAGCCCTAGTTTGTCCGAGATGGCACCACCCAAGCAACATTTTGGCCAGACTGAATATTTGAAATGAAACCTGTATGATGATTTCCTGGATCACTTTCCCTTATCAAAGAATGATAAGAGGAAGGGATTTGTCCTAATAAGAGGGAAAATCCTGGGGGAAGGGTTAGTGTATAATTGCTCCAACATTGTCGATGCTAGGGTTCCCCTCATTGGCTTTGAATTGTTCAAATTGTGGTACGGACAGAGGAATTTGCCTCACCCTTTTTCAAATGGATGGATGTATGATATGGGGAATTTGGTGGTACCAAATATATTCCCTGATGTAGACCTGCTTAGGATAGTGGCTACAAGATATGACCCCATTACACGGATAATCAGGGACAATGATGGAAAAGTTCTATTGAGCATTAACAGAGAAGAGGTCCAACATATTTTTGACTTGAGTGAACTGAGCGAAGACTTGGTTCATCAACCTTGAGGAAATGAAGCAGGAGTATACAAAGCTAAAATATCTTTTTAGAGCAAGGTTGCTTCCACCTCATCTGGCTAGGGTAGGAAGTTAAAAATTTCATATCAGGCCCACTAACCAGGAACCTTTCAAATTAAATTGTTTTGCAAACTATTTCCTAGCCACTTTCTATTCTTTATGTCAGATTTTGGGTTTTAGTCCTGGTACGGTAATGCCCATTGCTTATATGTTCATGGGGGTGCAAATACAACACCCTAACTTCTCTGTGACCTATCACTTCACTTCTTTCTTAGCTAAGAGGATGCATGAAGGGCTATCAAAACTGCAAAACAATGATACCGACACTCAATTATTTTGGTATTCTATACTAATGCATATGTTTTTGTTTAAGAATGCTGAATTTTTCTCTGAGAGGATGAAATTAAGGCAATCAGTTGATGGAGAAAGATTGCTAGTATAGATATGGGCTGCAGATTTATCTTGTAATAAGGAAAGCACTAGTTTTGTGCAATTTAATAATTGTTTTTCTTCCAGATTAAGGGCTAGATTAATGGTGAATATACCTAGGATCCCTGAGGAATTACATGATTTCCTCAAGCCAAAGGAGAGAAAGCCAAAATTGAAGGTTTACCATAACTGGGGTGACATTATCCCATACCCAGTCAACACTGTCTTGAGAGTATATGGTTTTCAGGGAGCCCCTCATATACTGCCATACAATGTGCAACCAAGAGTGGGATTTGTAGAAGTTATGTGGCAAATAGGTTGTATTCATGAGGACAACCTCACTGGAAGGGGTAACGGAACATTTTTCCTAGATTATATAGTGGTGTCTGATTTTGTATTTTCAAAAGGAGGTTGAATGCATTTTGATAATTTCTTTAATGATTACCATTTGAGGTGTGGACCAAAGCAGCATGATCCTAAGGGTTTCTTTGCTCTTTTCAGTCAAAGAATAAAAGCTGAAAAATTTGTGCATGAGTTCAATTTCTCTGAAGACTTGATTAGAAATGAATTTGATTTGAATAGACAGGAGTTGAACAAGGAGAAATGGATAGCTTATGGTAAGCTACTAGGTGTTGTGCACAAAATGGATCCGAAATATGATCCACTGTTAGAGTTCAGTCCCTACCATAAGAAAATTGATTTTCTGATGGGAAACTGCAAGGAAATTATGGGCACATTGAGGACAAAAAAGATAAATTTAGAATTGAGTCTGGGTGTACAAGAGCAAGGTGCTAGACCAATTGAAGCAAGGCCAACATACCAGCCTACGAAAAGGTGGCCCATTTACAAGAGGAAAAATGATAGTAGCAGTGATGAAAAAGAAGTGGACATAAAATGAAAACAAATTATGAAAGTTCCTCCACAACCAAGTCCAAAATTCAAAGTGCCTGGGGAAATCAAAATTATTGATTTAGAATCATCACCGGAAGACAATCCCTCATCACTGTTACCCATTTTTCACTCATTGGTTCAAAAGGGTAGAATTTGTTTTAAACTGAGAAAGATAAGGTACTTTTTATTATCCTCCTTCATCACATTCAAATGTATAAATGAAAAATCTGAAAAGGTTACAACTACAAACCATTACATTCATACACATGCATGTAATAGAGAAAGATTCACATATTTCTGAAAATGTAATCTTTATTGAATGAGATAAGACACGTGTCTCACATAGCAAGCCATGAGACTGACTCTTCCTTGATACAGATAAAGATGAATTAATACATGAATAAATGAAGGAAAGTAAATGTGCATTTAGAGGGATGACCAATCATTGCTTGAATGATTGGTTGATGTTTGTCTCGCTTCAGTGTTGTCCTCGTTGCTTGTCCTTCCTAGTTTCCATGTGCTCTTGTTCCTGCAATGGTCAAACAATGTTTTAGAGTTGTACTCTAAGCAATGAAAAGGTCATAACCATACATGATCATTTATGTCATTCACCTATGCATGTATTAACTTATCTCCATGTGCATCAAATGATCAATGAATGCCTTAAGTGTCTAGGAAAACCATTTGGTCAACGTATACTCAAAAGATAGTTTTTTTTTTCCTAACTTGTTTGTTCCATGTGCAGTTACAGGTGCAATTATTTTTAGATTAAATGAGTGGAGATAAATGTGGCTCCCACAAGGGTTGAGCCCAACTCATATATGAAGACAGTTAATATCAATTATGATCACTTCATAACAATCAATCACAAGCTCCCTATTTCAGTTTTATATGAGATAGCAAGTGTTGATACTATTTTGATGTAATCAAAATAGGGATTAATTTACTTTCATACTTCATAAGAAAATGAGCTCCAACAACTGTACAATAGTCAACAATGAGTAAACCCAACCAAGAATAGGTATAAAAGAAGCATGGAACAACTTTTCTACTGAAAAGAGTCAAGGAAGGATCTAAAATTTTGGTTCTCTAATCAAGATCTGATTCAGAGTATGGAGTATGACTGTCATGTAATGTAGAAAATATTAAAGACATTATGGTATTAAACTCATGTGAAATAGTCTTGAAATTGGATAAACATATTACGCACTATGTTGTGGTTAGTGCATGTACAATATGTCAATGACAGTCACAAAGTGTAATCAACATATACAAGCAGAGGACAAAGCACTGTTTATGATAAGAAGCATTTAGAATAAAGAATGGCATGTAATTGGGTATACTATGATGGACTATATGACAAGATTGCAGAGAATAGATATTACATAGAATTTTGCTTATTTTGTGAAACATTGTCACAAAAGAATAGGGTTTCGACAGAAAAGTGAACCTCATTTTAAAAAATAAATAAATTCAGAGTTCTTGCAAGAAAACCCTAAGGTTTCATAGAATAAGAAAGGTCACCTATAAAAGGGCCATCCCCCCTCATTTGTACCTCATTAGAAGATTATAGAGATTAGAGAGCTAGAAGCATAGTAGGGAGAGATAGCATAGCAGTTAGCTTAGTTTGATAGATTGATAGTATAGTTTGAAGAAGAAGGAAATTTTTTCCCTTGAAAGCTTTGTAAGAAGTTGTTGTGAACACTCTCATAATAAAAAGAGTTTTCATTAATGATGATTTCGTTTTTTGTTGTGAGTAGCTAGCAAGATTTCTTTATCCTTTTGATTCAAGTAGGATCTTAAAGTAGAATAAATTTCATTTCATACAAGTAGCTAGTAATTGTGGAATGCAGTGTTTGATTCAAGAAAAATTTGTCTAATCCACACCACTAGCAAGCCTACTGAAAGTGGGTTTGCCTTGCATGGTCAACTAGAACCATTTGAACCTAACTTCAATTGCGATTCACATGTTGCCATGCATCATTGTGATGGTGTCCTTATCTTGAGTTATGATTTGAATACTTTTTGTTACTCCCTTGAAGATTGCACTGACTTCATGGAGGGTGTTTGAAGTGAGGCAAAGCAAAGTTTGGTTGAAGTTTGCTGAAGCCGATCACCACATCCCCAACTTAGAGTAATTATAGCATCTCTTATCCTTGCACCCATTTAAATTCAGTATATTTCTGGTTAGTATAAGAAAACTTGCACTTACTTGACAAATCTTTCGAACCACGTAAAACCCCTTAATTTGTTGTCTGTTGTTTGCTACTGAAAAATTGCATAAGTCCCCTCGTGATACCAACAAAAACACAACGAATCAACTGAGACTACTCCACTGCATAAAGGAACCTTGGAGTTGAACCCATGAACTTTCTTGCAATCTTAGCATGCGGAATACTTTGATCAAGAGACAATAGAGTAGTCGTTGGACACTTTATTCTGTTGTTTGGTGTAGGTCACAAAACACACATCAACAATACCTATTTATAATTAGGGTTTAGTGTTTAAAAACACTTTAAAAGTTGTAGGTCGGCTTCAGGGACATGACACACTACTCTTCCATTTTTATTTTCCTCCTTTAATTAATCAGTTTCCTTTGGTTAATATGACCCATGGGTGCCTATGTGCCAACCCTCCTTAAATGATACACGAATCTAGACCATCAAATTTCATTAGAGAAATTCAAAGAAAGGTACCTATTTCATTTTACTTTGGAAAAATGGGAAAATAAGGAAGATCCAGATAGGATTGGCAAGAAAAGCCCATCTCTAATTATATCCCAAAACACTGTCCAGATACCAATACTCCATAAATAGAGAGGTCAGAGAGAGTCCCTATTAAACACTTCGAAGTTTAGAACTGGCCAAAAAGAAGAGTAAGCTTGAAATGGGCATACCTTTACAAAATCATCTATTGTCAAATTGCAATCTTTTGAATACCCTGCTTCCTCCAAAACTTGACCCACAACTTGCTGCAGTTAAGAAATGCATCTAGAACATCAGTAGGAAGTCTAAAAAATAAAGATATAGTTATTTATGAAGCGAAAGAAATTACACCAAACCAAAATATTCCTTTGAAAATCATTCATAAAGTTCCTATCTTTCATGAAAAGCATGACTCATCCTACAACAAACAGTGAGCAATTGAAACCTGCATGGGATTCTGAGTACAAAGAAGCTATTATGTTCCAATGAGGATTTAGTTTAAGAACACAAGATAGGAGAATATAATAACCTGACATTGCTCTTCAGAAATAAAAGAGCCAGTCAAATCCTGCAAGACTTCTAGTAAATCACGAAGTGTCACTTTTCCATTGTTGTCTGAATCATAAACCTTGTAGATGACTGGGAAAGAGCCATAGAACAAAAGTGATCACCAAGCAAACGCATGAATGCCTATCCATGTCCTTGAATTAGAATTTGTAGGAATAACATGTTTAACGAACCTAGTAATGTCTTTATGCTTTGTAGAAAGCTATACACAAATATCTATTGCTTTTTTTTTCATTTGAATTTCAAGGACATTAATTTTAATTAAGGTCTTCATTGGAACTCTTACATTCAAATTTTTGAAACAGATTAGCTTTCGAGCTAAAAGGTGACAAAAAGGATATAAAATCTTTGAAGTTTAAACTGTCGAACATTCTCAACAATCTCTGCAAAACAAAGATAAACATTAATAATCTCAAGCTGAATTCTGCTGATACAATTCTATACGTAAATGAATAGCTACATTTTGAATCACATTATTATTTTAGTGACAGATTTAACTAACTTGTGTTCATTAACATTTTAGCTAAATTGGGTGATCATGAATCTAGTTTGAGAGGGTAATCATGATTTGCAATTCAGCTAAATATTAAGTTCCAATTCAGTAATATGAAAGAAAGAGTTACAATAAACCTCAACATCAAAAAATTTTACCTTAGAAAGTGGATTCACTGCAAACTCTGGCACAGATAAAAACTCGTCTGCAGATATAAAACCCGTCCCATTTCAATCTAGTGCACAAAAACGTTCATAGAGGGAAACTATTTCTTCTTGTGAAACTGAAACAATGAAAAAGTTTGAAAATCAAGACACTCGATTACAAGTGATTATGCATGCATTTTCTGTACAATTTAATCCTTGCTATGGTATTTCTCTTGTTCTTAGGCATGTAGGTGTAGTTGTTAAAATTTCCCAATTGCCTATTTTCCTAAATTTGTTCCATAAATATTTACCATTGGAATATGAGGATCTGCCTGAATTTCTATGAAACAACATCTCCTATTCATACAAGTTTGCTAACTTCACATATAATATACATAAAATATTATAGATTTCAGAAGAAAAACAAGATTATGACCAGGAATCTGACAGTGAAAAGAAGTTAGTAAAGATTTTCTAAAATTCTACAATATCCATTTTCTTGTATTATTATCTTTGCACTGTATATTGAAGGCTACAGAATTATAAAAGTTGATAATACAAATAACTGTCAGCAAAACAAGAAAAGGACACCTTTCTAAAATATTAATAGATGCAAAAGCAAACTAATTGGAGGAAAGCATGGGGTGGTTTGATGATAACTTGTTATAGCAGAGCATTAGTTAGAAAAAGGGGTGCTCAAATTAAAAAGCTAGCTTCCTTGTATAGTAGCAAATTTCAGAAAGAATGAAATTTCCTTCCATACAAAAGTTTAACAAAATGGAAAAGTTAGCAACAACAACTTTGATTTATTATCTGTCATAGTTACAAGAAATGGCATTGGCAATGATAACATTACCAGTAATGACGCTAAGGAGGTTGCGCTTAAGAAATGGGTGAATATATTTAATTAATTGTCCATCATAGTTAACAATAAGGACAATGGCAACAATAACATGACCAGAAATGAGGTGAGAGAGGTTGCACATAAGAAATGTGTGAGTGTGTATATATTAAATTAATTTTTTTAACCCAATTAAACAATTAAATTTAATCCTTCCAACACTAAAAGTAAATACACATAATTATTCATTAACATTGAATGTCCTAACTTATATCAATAAAGATCCCTACGTTATTGAAAGGACTTTGCAAGATATCAAAATATTGTTCTTGTAAGAATATCATTGATCTTCTTTCCTTGTGCCATGGCTTAGATCATCCATTAAACCCCACTCAGATAAACTTCGTATCTCCATTACTCTACAGTAATTAGTAATTTGGAATCAAACCTAACTAGGCCTAGAAAATAGAATTTAAAGTTATTTAATTTTAAACCATACCAACTAGGCTTGAAATAGCAAACTATTTTACATGGCCACATTTTAAACTCAAGACTCCACAAATTAAATATTCATAATTTTTTTAACAGTATTTAATTTTATCATCAAAAGTAGCCCATGATTACCCAAAACTAAATAGAAGTTAGAATAACCTATAAAAAAATCCCACCAATCATAGAGAAAATAAAAACAAATACAACCCAAAATAAATTTGGCACAAACAAGATAAATCTAACATAAAAGAGGAGATACAAGGCGATGGCAGCCATAGCAACCAAAAAAACTCGACAGAACAATGTTCAAAATTCTCCGATATTTAGTTTTTTTTCCCTATAAATTCAACACTTAAGCAAAAATTTCATATACTTTCATAAAAATATTTTTTACCCCCAATTGAACTGACCCCAAACAGAGACAAGTTTGAAAGGCATAATTCAATTTAATCTTTCATTCTTCTAGATTTCAAAAGACATGAAAAAAAAGCTTCACAAACAAGCTGAAAAATATTCTATATAAAACTGATTGATATTTCTAGACGGTAAATTTGACATAATTTAAGGTTCTGTTTGCTAAAAGATATCTGAATTTCTCTGTAAGTTTCTCATATCAAAAACCCAACAAACAATCCATTAAACCCTAAAAAATGTTAGAGAAAGAGACTAAAATTCTGGAAATATTGTTGATACCCATTAAAAATTAAAGTGGTGTACAATAGGAGACAATTCAAAAACACCGAAAACACAATTGTGAGTGACCCACGAGATTCAAAGGAAATATCACCATACACATGTTATTGCAGTGCTCTTGGACCTCCTCGATGTCATACTGAGTAAGCATACTTGATGTGTTGCCCCTCTCACCGCAGATTATAGGATGCTGTGAGACAAAGCTTAACAGCTTAACACGAGGAAGATTCGAACTGTTGATGTGGAGGAAATAATATCAGCCACCCGTTTGGATCAGCTGTTGTGCGCCTATATTGCAATGCAGCCTATACGAAAATGGTAGATTTGTAACCAGGTTTGGACATCCATCAACGCATGATGGAAGGTTGATTTATGTGAGATGTAGTTGCAAGTGCCCTCGTAAACATGTATATGAAATCTAGAAGCATAGAAAAGCCACGTGGATAGTTTGATAAATAGCCTCAACAAAAAATTTATTGATGATGTGAATTTGACTGCCACGCTGGAGCTTAAAAAGCCGATAAAGAACATCAGAGGGCCCAGGCATGTTAAAATTTTATGACCGTTTGGTCATTTAAATATTCAAAATCTAAACTGAAGGATATCAAATATTCAACTTGAAAATATTGTCATTGATGTCAAAAGTGCATACACGTGTTGTCATTAATGTCAAGAAGGTACATGAACAAAGTGTTATATTTAATATCAAAAACCGAGATTGTTGGTGAGATTGAACGTCATTAATGTCAAGAAGGTAGTCATGATTGATGAACAAACGAGAGTATAGGAAATGGTTGTCAACATAGCAATATCATTGAATGCAAGGTGTAAATATTGTCATGGATGAGATTGTTGTCAAGGAAGCACAAATGAGATTGTTGGAATATGAAGTCATTGATGTCAAGGTAAAGTATGGCCCGTTATAAAGAATTGTTCGTTATACATTCCTATTGAAAAAATTGTGATATTGGAAAGCCGAATTTGAAGATTTCTATATGTTTAAATTAAAGATTTAAACATAATTATGGGAAAGATGTTAAAGAAAAAAACACAATAAATAAATATGGGCTGACCCATATACTTTGGAGCCAAGAATAAAATTCAAATTTAACTTACTACCCCTTTGAGGTGGTCAACCATAAGGACTCTATGTTTTAGAAGACAAGTAATATATTTAAATTTATATTGGAGAAGAAAAAAGAAATACATCATAAAACAAACTTATGAAAGAGGAAGTGATCTGAATAAGACAAAGGGATGTTGATGTGTGCATAATTCAAAACTACATCCAAACGATTTCATAAATAAGTTCTTATTTAAAATAGAGTATACGATTGATAACAAATTATATGCCATTCATATCTCATGTGGCAATGAATAAGACAAAAAGTCTATGATGATTAAGAATAAGACAAAGATGGTATATGTGCTACAAGAAAAAATCAAATCTGAAAGCTACAATTCAGATTTTAAAGAATAAGACCAAAAAAATTAGAAAAAGACAAAATAAAAAAAATCAAATTAAGAATAAGACAAAAGAAAAGTGAAGCAACCTTTCAAAAAGAGATGCGATTTTTTTTTCTGAAGATAAGCACTTCATCAAATGGTACGATTTGGAATGTTTTCATATAAGACAAAAATCTTGTATTAAAAAGTTAGTGATTAGTATATATGAAAGAAGGCAACGATTAAAATATGTGAAGGGAAGCTAAGACAAATTTGTTATTTATGAAGAGTTGTTTATGTTTGATGGGTGATATCCATTAAGAAAAGGTATGTCCATTGCCTTCAATTGAGAAGATATATAAGATGAGTTTTGGGAATTAGAAGGATAAGAATTTAATGAATATCATTTGAGAAGCAGATTGTGAAGAGTAAGGGTGAAAATGAATATCATTTGAATATGCAGATTTGAAAGAGGAAGAATATACATGATTTGAGTGGAACAATGAAGTGAATAGAAAGAACACTCAAAGAGATAAGTGTGTGGTTTTAGGATTTATGATATCATACCTAGAATATTTAAGAAAGTAGATTTTTAAGAAGAATATAAGATGAATATAAGATGAATTTGTGAAGAGTTAAAAAGGCAGATTTACATGAAGAATTATGGCAGAATGATAAGAAGGCCCATGAGAGCCTATGTGTAAACCCATTAAAAGGTTATGAGCAGATTTGTGAAGTATTGATGGCAGATCTATAATGAAGCATATTTAAGCAGACCTGTGAAGGATTTGCAAGAAGATTGAAGTAAACAAAATATATATGAAGACCATCAAGAAAAGGAAAATAAAAGTGAAGCAGACCTTGTATCTGATTTGAAGAAAAAGTTTGATTAGAATTTGGAACAGATCTGGAGCCTAATTTGTAGCAGATTTTGAATCAAACATTGAGCACTCATAAGGCAGTGTTAGATCAGATCTATGAAGAGAATATAAGAGGCAGATTTGAATGTGAAAGAAAGATGATTATAATGTGTTGACTTATATGAACGCCATTCAGTGAAAGATATATCAATCATGAAAATGGAATCATGGAGTAAGTAAATAAAGAAGATATTTGAGCAGAATTGTCCATCATCCATTGAAGAAGAAACATTAAAGGTGGAACACTATTCTTGAAATTACTATCTTTGCTAAGTTGGTGCTTGGCAAGTAGGAGTTTGGTGCTTCTTGTAGGTTGGTGCCTGCTAAATCAGAGATAGGAGTTGATGCTCCTTGTGGGTTGGTGCCTACTAAAGTGTGAGAATTGGTGATTCAAGTAGGTTGGTGCCTACATCCATTGTAATAATTATATAATTCATAAAGTACATTATTTGTACTGTGGTTTTCTCCCGTAAGGGTTTCCACATAAAATCTTGGTGTCAACTTGTTCATATTGTTATATTCTTGCATGGTTGATATTGTGTGAAGTTTAAAGTTGATAAAAGTCGAGAGGGTAAAAGTTTGTCGATATACTAATTCACCCCCACCCCCTGCCCCCGGCGCGCCCCCCTCTCAGTATATCTTTGTGTGCTCTTCACTTTGATCATTCCTTCCATATCCATGATACCCTTCCCTAAGAACTTTGAAATATCCAAATTCGACAAATACAAGGGAAGAGGAGATCCAATTGAACACACATGAGAATTCTCAGTAGCTTGCATGGATGTACAAAACAATGACTCCTACTTAATGAGGCTTTTCCCACAAAGTCTCAACGGTGCAGCTATTGAGTGGTTCTCTCATCTACCGCTCGGTATCAAAACATTTGATGAGTTGTTGAACAAATTTGTTAACCACTTCTCCTATAACATAGAGCAAGACATAATGATCCCTAACCTATACAAGATTAAACAAAACCAAGGGGAATCCTTTGCTTCATACCTATAGAGATGGAGACACAAAGCTAGTAAGTGTAAGTGGCTTGTTCCTGAAAAATAACTAGTAAAAATCTTTGTCTCTAACCTTTAGGGGACATTAGCTAGCAATTCACCATGTTATGTCCTAACAATTTTGAAGAAATCATTGAGAAAAGGTTTAGTCATCGAAAGAGCCCTCATAACAAGGGGAATCATTAAACTCTATAACAAGGAGAAAACTTCTAGTTCTAATGACAAACCCAAACTATGGGCAAAGAACAAGAACGTTACAAACAATGGAGTGGTTGATGCCAATTTTTTGCGAAACATACAACATCCTAACAACCCACAAAATAATGTCCAAGAAGCTCAAACAAACTATCCTCGAAACAACACACAAAACAACTAGCTTATGTATCCTCAAAATAACCAACAAACAAATCAAGGTCAAGATAATCAAAGAGGGTCACCGAGGAAAAGTAATCAAACTAGAAGAAAGTTCACTCCATTGGGAGAACCTCTTGAGGTGATTATGTGTAAATTCGTTCAAACAAACGTTATCAAGCTTCCTAATAGAACAAACTATGAAGAAAGAAACTTTAAACCCCCTTGGTACAATGAGAATGATCAATGCGAATTCCACAAAATCAAGGGTCACACAACAAATAGTTGCATGAGGCTTAGAAATATTGTACATGACTTGATAGAAAAAGGAGAGGTCAACATTGAACATCATCTTGGGCCCTCCAGAAATAGAGACATGGGAATCTACAAGGATCCAATCATTGATCATTCTAGAGGAAATGACAAAGGTAGGGGAAAAGATTACCGAAAAGCTAACTACATCTACAACAAAGTCATAGGAACCATCTCTCAAGCAGATCACAATATCAATGTCGTAACCATAATGGGAAAAAAACTCGAGTGTAATGTTACTACACAAAGAGAGAAAGTCACAATCCAAGGAGCCCCACCTCAAGCAAAAGCCACAATTAAGCCTTCAACTAACTATAGTATTGTTGACCAATTAAAGAAAACTCCAGCACTAATCTCTATCCTTGAGCTTCTAAAGTTATCACCCACACATAAAGAGATCCTAGAGAAGGCTCTCATTGAATCTCAGTGCCTAACAATATTAGCACTAATCAATTTCAAGCTATGGTTGGTGCCATCATTTGGTCTTTTTCTGAAAATGACCTTCCCCAAAGATCCTTTCATAATCAAGCTCTATATCTTGAGGTTTGCGTC
Organism: Sequoia sempervirens; assembly: GCA_007258455.2. Lineage (NCBI taxonomy): Eukaryota > Viridiplantae > Streptophyta > Pinopsida > Cupressales > Cupressaceae > Sequoia > Sequoia sempervirens. The sequence continues at coordinate 149,819 of VDFB02392101.1, read as the reverse complement.
CATAAACACAAGAGCAAGAGAGTCTTGATAGATGGAGGCGAAGGCTTAAACATATGTACCTTAAAAATGGTAAAGCAGTTGGGGTATATTGATGACATGATCGATAAAAAAAAAAGCATCACCATAAGGGCCTATGATGATATGGAAAGAAACTCTAAGGGCATAATCATACTTCCAATTCAAGTGGGGCTAGCGATAGCGGAAATGACTTGTCAAGTACTAGATCTTGAGTTACCTTATAACCTTTTATTAGGACATCCCTGGATCCATGCAATGTAAGCAGTCCCTTCAACCTTCCATCAATGCTTAAAATTTTGTTACAATGATAAGGAAGTCACAATATACGTCGATCCTGAACCCTTCCATTACCACACGAATTGGAGGAAAAATATAAGACGCTTCTTCAAATACCTAATAATGACATATCCTTCCACTCATTTTCCTATGTCGATCCAGCATCACTATAATATCCCCTTCTCGAGCATGATCTTTTTAGTTGACCATTGGCCTATTCCGAAGACCCGTAGGCTACTCGGAAGGTGAAATTAGGGTTTCATGTTTTGGAGGTTGCTATTGCTCATGAATTGATGATTGAATGGTAGATTCTTTCTGGGTTTTCAGAGAGCTTCGCAGTGGCGTGTTTTTCTGGTATTCCGAGCACCTTCAGGAATTTACTATTTTTAGTAAATTCTATTTCTAGCAATGGTCTTGTTGTTCTCGGCACAGTTGGCTTTCCTCTTCAGTTGACTCAGTTGGTTTGTTCAATTTTGGCCTTGGGATGCATTTTTGGAAAGATAAGTTCATTTCATTTAAACAATGTTATATTTTAATGTTATAATAAAAAACCTAGTCTCATAGCTTAATGTTGTGTTAAAAAGGTGGTTTTTAAGGGGTGGTGCCTCATTGAGGTAATTTTATATTTATTAAGGCCAAAATTGAAGCTTTAAGTTGGATTCCTATCTTGAAGAGATGAATTTCATTAAAAAGTAAAAAATGAAGCCTTGAAGAAAAGTGACACCATTTCTTGGAGGGAAAAGAATTAGGGTTTCTAGAAGCTTTTGGAGGGGTCTTCATAAAATTATAAAAGGAAGTCTTGGGTCTTCATTTGGGCATCCAATATCTTGAGTAATGTTATGCTGCCGAAATGGTGCTGGACTACTTCGAGGAATGAATGCCTCCTAGCCTTGGCTCGACTTCGTGCTTGAGAGTTAGCACCTAGTGGAGAGGTTTGCTTATTGAGTGGATTTTGTAGTGAGTTTTTCATTGTAGCCATTGAGTTTTGCATTGTAGTTGTTGTTTAAACAGTTGTAATTCTGTTATTTGCAAATTAATCAAAAATCTGGAGTTGTTGGAGTGTGTTGCAAATTGAAGTTTTGACTCATAACTCCTTGTGTGATTTTATGTGGTTCTGGGTAGTTTACCCACGCATTTGCTAGTTAAGGGCGCCCCTCTCTATGAAGTTTGGGAATTTTTAATGAAGTTATTTATTTTGTAGAGCAAAATTGCCCGTCCCTTGCAGCCGTACCATTCTTTACTTGCATTGGGATTTGTGCAAAAATAAATACAGCAGATTGGAGTCATTTCAAGGTTCTTACTTGGGTGCCATCATGTTAGGAAGATAATGCATCTGGTTTGAGGTCTTTAGGTTGAGTATTGAGTGAGTTGTGAGCATTTTAGTGGATTCTAGGGTTGCTAGTTATGCATATTAAGTTGTTCTATCATATCAGCTTGTGTAAAGTCTATCATTTGAGTTGGGTTTGGGTTGAAAGTCTTTGTGATCATTGAGGAGACATTATACTATATTTTAGCATGGTTAAACTTTCTTATTCTATGTATTTGGTAGGAAAATCTGTAATTATTGTAAGTTGAACAATAGTACTATCAACAATCTTACTTCTCTTTATTGCATTGTAATACTTAGCATCTCCATCATATGGTAGCTCCAATTCCATCTCAAGTTTAAAATCACATTCTTGATGTTGAGTTACTTCAACATAATAGTTGGTAGGGATCCTCTGACCACACGCTTGTTGTTCTCTGACGCATCCTTGGTTAGAGTTATTTGTATTAGCATTACATTAAGACCCTCTGACCATATGCTCATCGTCATCCAATGCATTCTTGGTTAGATTTCCTTTATTAGCATTGCATTGAGATCCTCTGACCATATGTTCACACCTTTCCCAACTTGGGATCCTGGTGTACATTCTTGGTTAGAGTTGAATTCCGCATCGTTTGGTTTAAGTGCTAACCCTAACGATTGTGTATTGCTCTACTCGTTGTAATTGGAAATTTGAAAAAATTGGTTCGGTATATTTCAATCACTTGCCTTGTCCTCAATTCCATCTATATTTTCTATTTCCTTCACAATATTATCTTCTCTTAAAGAAAACTTCATTTGTTAAAGCAAGTAGCAAGTAATCAATTTTTTTTGTGATTCTTGAATTCTATGTTGAAAGATTTCGTAGATCATTTTGATATCAAAGTGGTTTGACTCTTGTGAGCTTGTGAAGAGTTTTTGTGTATGACAATAAAACTTTAAGTGAACAGAAAACTCAAAAGTAGTAGTTGAATGTACGGGTGACTGCACTAGAGAACCACATGAAGGAGATCAATGAAAACCAACAATGGTTGGCTGAACAACAAAATCATATGACAAAGCAAAAAGAAAAAATGGTGCAAGAACAATCTTCCATTTGTGACCCGGTTAAATCCTTTGCCATGAAATTGGTATTGGGAAGAAGAAGAGAGATTTCTAACTGCAGAGGATTTCTTGAAAGGATCGTGTGAGAAGAAAAACAAAAGTGTTACATTTAAAGTACCAAGTGAAGTAGAGATAAAATAAAAAAAGATCAATAGATTCAATGAATGTATTACAAAAAACAAAGTGAGAAAAGTGTACATGATTACACCACAAAATTTTGAAGGGAAGTCGACATTGATTGGTAAGGGCTTGGTTGAGAAGAACACGATCCAAAGTATTTTGGGGGACTACATTCTCACATCTTAAGGAGGCTGGTTAACACCAAACCAGGACTTGGAGGAAGCATGTGTTCAAGCATATTAAGTGGAGGATAAAAAGACATACAAAGATGAGTCTTCCAAAAATAAGAGTAGAAACTAAAATTGTAAAGTAAAGAAATCAAATGTTGTTAAAGAAGAAATGAAAAATAAGAGTAGAAACTAAAATTGTAAAGTAAAGAAATCAAATGTTGTTAAAGAAGAAATGAAAGAGACTCATTGTAAATTGTAAAATTGATGGGCATGTTAATTCTAAGTGTTGGAAATTTCATCATGAAGTAAAAATAAGAACAAGGAAATCGATGTTAACTATACAAAAAGATGGAATTGAAATAGAGGACAGTTCAGATTTAAATGATAAAATTGGATGTCCAACAACACTAAAGAAAGGGAAAAAATTGAAGAGATGAGCAAACTTTTCATTTTGAAACTACAAGTAAAGAAGGCAAGAGCATATGTATTGGTAGATTCCAATTCACAATGTAATATAATTTCAAAAAATATATTTAAGATGCTTGATCTGAAAATTGATGAACACTCTCATCCACCCATTAGATGGGACAAAAGGGGTTAGAAATACAGGTAATAGAACAAAACAATTTCAAATTTGCTAAATTCACAGTATGTAGATGAGTTAGTTGCAAATGTTATTCTTCTTGATGCATTTGACAATTTGACATAGTTCTTGGGAGTTCTTATATGTTAGTGATGCAATTTTTATTAGAAGAAGAATGTGTTGGTCAAGGCTAGAATCAAACACATGATGAGAGAGCACAAACACATAAAAATGACAAAAGTAGCTATGGTAAGCTCTATCCAAGCAATAAAATCAATTTAAGAAATCAAGCAATTTTGTTTACTAATGTTAAAATATAAGAAAAATAATGGATTAGGATTTTCTACTATGACTAACTCAATGTTGAAAGGCTTGGATGAAGTCTTTTCATTTTTTCAAAAAAGTGATGGAAGAACCTAGAGGATTCCAACTAAGAAGAGAGATGGAGCATGATTTGACTCTTACCAAAATCTCCAAACATTAGATTGTATCAACATACTCTACTAGAGAGCAATGAGGTCAAGAAACAACTTCAAGAGATGCTTGAACAAGGGGTTATACACCTTGTGGTTCACTCAGTGATTGTACAGGACTATTCATGGAGAATGTGTATTGACTACAAGGATCTTAATAAGATCATCATTAAGAATAGATACCAGAAATCACACGCACTATTAAATAGATGCAATCTTATGATGATAGATGATCTTATCTTTCTAGCATTTAATGCTTGATTCCTAGGTTGTTATGAGTTACTTGTCTCATGTCATAGATACATGTCACAATCTTGTTTAATCCTATTCCTCACCTTTCCTATATAAGCAAGGTCATTGTACACTTCGTAATATACTTTCTACCTCATCATCATTTTGATAGGTCTTAATATCAAGCAAGCTCATTTTCTTGCACACTCTCTTGTGGAAAGAATCCATTGTTTTTGTAGGGGTTCTTGGGTATAGAGCTAATCTTCAGCTCTTATAGAAAATACATGGAAGAGTGCATTCTAAACTAAGCAACAACTTTTTGAATGGTTTGTACTTCCATTTGTCTTAAGTAATGTACCAACTACTTTCATGAGATTGATGAATGATGTGTTAAGAGATTTCATAGATAGTTGTGTGACTGTCTATCTAGATGGCATCCTAATTTTGAATTCTACTTGGGAAGAACATCTCCTCCACATTAAAGAAGTATTGCAATGGTTAAAAGAACAATTGTTATGTAGCATGAAAAAGTGTGAATTTGTTTAAGAATAATTTTTGTATTTAGGATATGTGGTAGGAGGAGGGAAATTAAGAACAAATCCTTCCAAAATAGAAGAAAATGTAAAATGGCCTCCACAAAAGAGTGCTACAGAAATTAGGAGTTTTATATGGACTGAATTATTCATGAGGAAACTTATTTCTTCCTCTTCCTCCATAGCCTCACCTTCACATCAAGTTTCAAATAAGGGAAGCAACTTTCACCGGGGTAAGGAACATGATAATGTTTTTAAAAAACTAAAGCACATTATAAGGAATGCTCTTAAGGAAATATCAAGACAACCATGTGTCAAGTAGAGAAAATTACCAACCAACTATGAATACAATGTAGCATTAACTTTCAATGAAGTGCAACTAGCAAACAATGTGAAACCTAGCTGAAAGGTGTTGGGGCTAGCTTATAATCATTAATCAACTATGCCTAAATAGTGAAATGAATCAAAAGCATACTTTTGCTGAAAAATGGAGATCCTCTCAGAAGATTGGAAGACCTAAAGACAAGGGAAATAGTGTAGAAGCCCAAGATCAATCAATTCAAATTGCTCCATCAATGCTCTCTATACACTCTAAATCATAGATGAACTACCTATCAAAATCAAATCATCTACATAAAGAACTGATATCAAATGCTCATCTCCATAAAGTGAACACCAAAGCCTTCAAACAAGTGAAGGGTTCTACACAATTCCTAGAGGTTGCTCCATGTAGATCTACTCATAGAGATAATTGTGCAATACATCACTCTTCACATCCATCTATTATACTAACCATCCCTATGATGCAACTAGAGAAAGTACAAGACATAAAGAATCCATCTTGGCAACAAGAGCAAAGATCTCTAAATAGTGAGAGCCCTCAACTTATAAAAAGAAAACCCTAAGCCACAAGACATACCTTGTACTTGTTAATGGAATCATCTGCTACATATTTGGTTTGATAAACCCACTTACAATGAACCAATTTTCTTCCCTTCAAAAGAGGTACAAGATATAATGTATGATTCTTCATCAAAGAAGAATATTCCTCTACCATAGCAACGTTCTACCCTAGAAAACTTGCCACATCTAAAATTTTTTAAGGATCATTAAACAATACGTGACTCAAAAGACTAACACCAACTATGTGTGAATGAGTAAGGTGAGAGTCAAAACGATCATCGACCAAAGATCCAATTTCCTCAAACATGGTGTAGGCCTAACGAGGCAAAGCTTTTTTACTAGGAGGTGGTGTAGCATGATCATCATAATCATTCTCAAGTCACAAAGGAGGAGGGGGAGTGAGGGAGAAGCTACTAATGGAGTGTCCATTTGAGTGAAGTGCACATTAAACTTGCTTGTCCTTGAAACAAGACATCACAAGAAACAATACCAAACAACATGTAGACCTTCACATCCTCACAATAGCCAACAAAATCAATGGTTGACTCTTCTTCTCCATAGAATTATGCTTGCCATTTGGAATTTAGGCCCAAGCCTCACTACCAAATACTCTAAACAAAGAAACATCAAGCTTGACATGGGTCAAAGCCTTCTCATGAGTCATGTTCCACATTGCCTTGTGAGGCATGTGATTCTAAATGAAGTTGGCACAATTGGTTGCTTCAACCCAAAAAGTATGTGTCACGTCCTTCGATTGAATCATGCAATTTGACATCTCCCTTAAAGTTATATTCTTTCTCTTAGCAAGACCCTTTTTCTAAGGGGTGTAGGGAATTGTGTATTGATGTTTAATACCCTACTCTTTACAAAAATCCTTGAAAGCCTGATTCATATACCCCCCCCATTATCAATGCATATCTTCCTAATTGAAAGGTTAAACTACTTCTCAATGAATGCCTTGAAGGTCCTAAAAGTGGCGAAGACCTCACTATACTTAAGAAAAAGCATCCATGTGTGCCATGTGATGTCATCAATGAAGGTGACACACACTTGGACCACAAAAAAAGGAGTTGAAAATGACTTTAAGTTACTATGTACCAACTCAAGGCTGCCTTACCTTTAGGAAATAGATCTTGACAATGTTTGTCAAGCACAGAACCCCAAAAAAATGCTCAATAGAAGAAACCTTAGGAGGATCATGCATCAAGTTCTATGTGCACAGACCATTCATCCCAAAATATGTCCAAAGAATCAACATGTGCAATGAGTAATGATCTTGATCCACACTTCCTAGAACAAAAACAATTTCTAGATTCCACAGCTCTCTAATGACCACGTCATGTGGAGAAAACTCAACTCTCTTCTCATTACCAAACTGACAAATCTGATAAATAGAAATAAGGTTAGCAGAAATCTCTAAAACAAGGATAACATCATTGATGCACCCTTCTACCAACTATATAGTGCCTAATCCCAAAACCAAAATCTATGAATTCTCTAACTGCAATTTTCATCCCTATTAGAGCATAAACATCAGACACAATATTTCCCAGCTACTTTTGCCTGGCTAGTGTAGGTGTATATATACCTGCCATTTACAAGTGGCACCCAAACTAGAGAAAGGTCAGCCCAAACTAGGAGTAGGTCGGCTGGAAACATTTATAATTATTTTCAAAAGTGGGCTCCAATAATTTACTTAGGTCGGCCCAAAATTATTATGTATTTCAAATTAATAATTATCAACAATAATATTACTATTAATACCTGTTGTGACCTTTTTACACATCACCCCATTCAAAATGGGGACCCCCTACTTTTAGCTTCGTTCTCATCTTTTGGCTTTTGTTTTCCCACTGTCTCTCTCTTTATCGCTTGTCTTTCCTGCGATGTGCCTGTCTTTGAGCTTAAATTGAAATTTTGGCTAGGTCTATATATTAGGGTTTTTGTTCTTTGGGAAATCTGAGGTTAATTTGAGTTGGCTAATTGAATTCTAACTGTTACACCATGCTTAGAACACTTTAAGTTGCCTGCCTACAAATTTTGAGTTGAATCTAACAACTTGCTATTTTTAGTAGTCCGGGTTCCAAAGCCATTTTTAGGGTTTGCATGTATGATTTTCGAATGCATGTCTGGATACTCTTTTTGGGTTTTTCAAGACCTTCGCAATGATATAACATGCAAGCTGAGATGATGAATTTCAACAATTCTGACCTTGGGAGCGATTTTTAGGGTTTGCATGCAAGATTTCCCAATGCATGTCAGGATATCCTTTATGCATTTTTCAAGAGCTTCGCAATGATGTGACATGCAAGCAAAGTTAATCATTTTTCAAGAACTTACTATTTTTAGCCAATACTCGCATGTAGACCAATTTGCTAGGTTTTTCTGGGTTTTTGAGATCTCTTAGGTAGTGTGACATGCAAATTCATCAAGCAAGTGGTTGGTCACTTTTTCAAACACTTACTATTTTTAGCAGGATCACTCCAATAGCTCCATAGCACTTTAGTAACGCAAACAGAGCAACATGCAACAGAAACGAGGTCAAACTGAGGTCATTTGAGCCACATGCAAGTCAGATTAGGGTTTCTAGCTTTGGAACTCAAAATAAGGGGTAAAACGCCAGAATCTCCAAAAATTGATGTATCCCATTGTGATCGGTGTCTTTCAAGCTATCTATTAGTAAAATTTGATTGCAATCTGACTACTTACTATTTATAGTAAGTCACTTTTGAAACAAGCTACATATAGCAGGTTAGCACAAGGCACTAGTGTGAACAGGTTAGTTAAACCCATGAGGACCCCATGGAGCAAATTTCACGTCAAACAAAGTTGCAGAAGTTCTAAAATCAAGCAGTTACCATAAATAGAAATTCAGCATAGATGACAGGCGTGAACACGACAATTACATCACAAGGGTTAGGGTCAGCCAAAATTAGGTCTTGAAAATGCTGAAAATCCATAGAGATCACAAGAGTACCAGAACTTACTAAAAATAGAAAGCTAGGCAGGAAGCATGAAATTTTTTGCCTATCTCAGATTGGCAGGACACACCCCCAAATGCGCCCAAGTTTGTTGGAGGTGATAGACATACAGATATTCTAAGGCATTGAAATTCTTGTAGACCCCTTCGTATGCGCCCACCAAGAAGGAATGAGGAGAAAAGTTTCTATGTTAGGAGAAATTCCTCCTCACCTAGCCAAATGTGCCCAAGTTGGAGATACAGCTAGAAAAGAGTCTAAGGCATGAAAAATTTCTTCCCACCCCCCTAAATGCACCCAAGGTAAAGTGTAGTGAAGTGGAAACTTGTTAAGTGTTGAAAACTTCCTCCTCAACCCCTCAAATGTGCCCTCATCAAGGAAGTGATGTGACATATTTTCTAAGTGTGGAAATGGAAGCTCACCTAGCCAAATGCACCCAACTTGGAGAAGCATGGAGAAAAGTTACTAAGTGTTGAAAAGTTCTTTCACCACCCTCCAAATGCGCCCAAGTCACCAAGCTATGGAGGATGTTTGAAAAATATTCTAAGGCGTTGAAATTCCTTGAGGACCCCCTAAATGTGCCCAAGTTTGTGATAGAAACATAAAAATTTCTAAGTGATGAAAATTCCTCCACTACCTTAAGAATGTGCCCATCCTATGTAGGAGGTGGGAAATTCTTCTAAGTGTTTGCAAATGAAAGGAGAGAAGTCCAAATGCGTCCAACTTGAAGAGGTGATTTGAAAAATTTCCTAAGGAGAAGTACGCCCAAGGGAGAAGAAGTGAAAATGAACTTTAGTGGGAAATATTTTTTCTAAGGTGGAAAATAAAAAAATTAAATGTACCCCTTCGCATGTATACACACGAATATTACATTTTCTGAGGGGAAATTTTTCTAGGTCTCGGACATTTTCTAAGAGAGATGATTTTGAAATTCTCCACACATTGGAGATTTTAAAGTGAATATTTTTAAATGGGTGCCTGTTGATGAAATTTCCTAAATAAAATTAAAAAATATCTAACGCAAAAGAAAGAAATATTTTTGAAAATGAAAATGCCTTGGATTACAAACTGAAGATGGATGCCTAAGCGATCTTCAATAAAATTTTGAAGGGATAATTTTTCCAAGCCAGAGGAAAGATGAAATAAATTTCCAAGACAGGTGAAAAGAATAAAATGGGCATCTTAACCAATTGAGATGAACTTTTCTTAAGGGGTGCTTTTGAGTTAATGATTTTGAAATGAAAATATGATGAAGTACACCTATACCAGTGGGGGTGAAATTTTCAAAATTCTAGAAGGTCAAATATTCCATATTTCAAATGCCAAGTGTTGCAGCTGCCAGAGGAGGGAAAATTTGAATTCCTGTAGTGGAGGAGTGGAAATTTAATGACTTGGCCAAAATTAGCCTCTTCTAGAACTTGACTTGGCTATATGAGTTGTGAATTTTGTTTATTTTCTTCACCACTTGTTGAGTGTGAATTTAAGCTCTGAGGGGAGGAGAAATTCGAAGTTGTTGAAGTAAGTTGGTTTGGACGTAATTCTTCTAAATGCCAGAGGTTGTATTGCTGCAAGAGAAACTTTCTAAGTGTTGAAAATTTGAAGTTGATGAAAGGGTGCTGAGGTTTGGAGTTTGAAATTTAGTGCTGAGGCTTTTTCATTCTTAGAATTCAGCTGGCAATCTCAAAGTGATATTGTTTTTCTAAGTTTTTTTCTAATGACTATTTTTCATTTCTGCAGGATGGGTGAAGCAAATAGAAGAGCGGTTGGCAAGGAGATTAATGCTGAATCTAGCAAAGCAAATTTATCAAGATACACTGTAATCAAGAAGCTGAGCAAGTCTTTCCTGTCGGAGTCCAAGTTTTCTTCGAAGCTAGGCAAGTTGAGTGATACAAACCTTGGCTCCTTCAATTTGGAGGCTTTTAGAAGATGAATGTTGGGGATAGGTGGCCATCATCCATCAGTCACTTCGCACAATATTGTTAGAAGTGGATTTTATGCAGCCGTTGGTTTTCCACTAGCAATTCAATGTCCGGAGCTGATTATGGAATGTGCTAACTGCTACAACTCAGAGTGAAGAACTATCATTTCACCAGACAACAAGTTGTTTGCCAACCTCATTCTTGAGGCTATTGGAGAAGCATTTGGAATTCCCACCTATGAGAAGATGATTTATAAAACAAGAGAACGAGCTAAACGAATGTATGCTTCTACATTTGAAAGGTGTGCTAATATGATAAACTCTCATTGGATGAACAAGCCTAAGCCAACTCGCACAAAGCTACCAAAGCAAATAATCTTAGATGACTTGAAGCAGGATTATTGTGACTTAATTATGATGCTCAGCAGAGTTGGAGGGTGCCCCCAATCATTCATCTTTGAGCCTTGGATGTTTTACTACATCAACCTTGTGCTGGAAGGAAAAGAGCATGTTGACTAGGCAGTGATGATTAGTGACAATTTTCATGAACTCAGAAGTTTGAGAAGAACAAAGACATTCTATATGAGCTCATATATCATCTACATGTTGGCCCGGATGACAAAGTATAGAGGGATATCATACAAGGAGCCAATTGGATGTGGCTCTCAGCAATTCAAGATTCATGAGGCTTGTCCAAAGTTGCACTTGACGAGAACTTCTCAGTACAAAAAAGTCAATGATGCCTTCATGATGCACATAATGAGGTCACTTTAGCAAAGAACTCATCAAAGAGTATCGAAGGAGGCTTAGGGGCTGATTGAGAGGTACAAATGTTGGTTTATCCAATTTCTGAAATTCACTTACATCAGGTTGTGGGGTTTTTCATCTTACCCATAAAAATTGCCCCAATACCCCACAAACAAAATTTTGATGCTAGAAATACCTAGGAAACTCATTGCATACAATAAGATTTAGAAGAAAAAGAAGAAAGCAAGGCTTGATTTCTCTATCATCATGGGAAATTCAGATGAAGTTTGTCCAACACTGCAGGCAGCCAAGGATGCAGAAAACAAGCTTCAATTTTTCCACCTCTCTTATCATACTAGCAGGCAACCTTATGATCCTCATAAGAATAATAGATGGATACTATCAAAATAATTTAGACATAAGGTGCACATTGAATACTTTTGGGCAAGTGTGTCGGATGAAGCTAAAGTAAGAAGGATGTTTTCGAGGATACCATTGAACATGATTAGAGAATGTGAGATTGTTCCTGTGTCAAACTAGGTTGATGAGGATATCAACATTATTCACCCAGATTATGAGATAGTGAGGAATACACCACTCCCATTTCCGGATTGGTCAAAGCTAGAGATTACAGATTTGGATACGCTTTGCATACCAGTCTTGACATTTACGAGAGGATGGGTAGAGAGGCATTAGAAGTATTGTCATTGATGGAAAACAAAGAACATGAAAAATCAAGATAAAGGTCGTCAAACGAAGAACATGTAAGAATTAGGATGAAGATCAAAATTCTCTTGTGGCATGTTGTAGCATTATATTCAGATATACATCGAAATAATAGAAGATCACGTATAATGTTAAGATCATGTAAATTTGGAAATCGAAGATCATATAAATATGAGAATAAAAGATCACGTATACTTCAATTCGATGGTGGCTCCATATCACTGCAAATTGTCATCATAATTCATGTAAATCTAGAAATCGAAGATCATATAAATTTGAAAATAAAAGATCACGTATACTTCAGTTCGATGGTGGTTCCAGATTGTCATCATAATTGTTCAATTGTTAATAGGTGTTGATTGCAAAATTTAACTAATTGTTTGTTAAAAAACAAGTTTTAAAGAAGACACGTTTTTTTAATAGATGCGATTTTTTTTTTAAAAAGAGACGTGTTAAGATTAAAAGAACACATATGTCTTTTCTAAAAACGTCTTCAAAACAGATTAAAGGTTGTGTGTCTTTAAGAGAAGTGAAGCGACTTTTCAAAAGAAGGATATGATTTTCTAAGTCAAAAGGATGCAAATTTTAGAAGAATACGTCTATTTCAAAATACACGTCTATTCTAAAAAGTGCAGATGTGAATTTTAAAGGAGGTGCTTAATGAGAAAATGCAAATAAAGTAGTTTGATTAAAAGAATAGTAAAGGAACGGGTGTAAAATTCAAAGAGTCATGTTTCTTTGAATTTCGTCACTCCTATAAAGAGGCGTGCCTCTCTTAACAGGTGCAACTGTCAATTAAGAGATAGAAATTTGAAATTGTTAAGTCTAATATCAATATTTGAAGAGGCGTGTTTCTCCTAAAGGCGTCTACAACAACAAACTTAATAATTAAATAGAGTTTAAGACTGAAGCAAGCAAACTAAAGTGATTTGAGTTACAACAAAATTAGATTTATGTTATGAAGAGATATTCTAGAAGGATACAAATACTCTTGTGTTCTTTCACTTAAGGGATGCTATGGTTGAGTAAGTTATATGAATGACATTCCATTCAAGGTTTTCATTTTGTGGTTGAAAACTTTCATGTGGTACAAATTAGAAACCCATCTTCTTGTGTTGGTTGAGTGTGAGAATTTTTCATCACAAAGGCAGATTGGAGGATTGGGAGAGTGCAGATCTGATTGAAGTCATTTAATTTATCCATCAAGTCAAAGTTTGGTGCTTTGCATTAGGGGTTGGTGCTCCTTGTAGGAAGGTGCCTACTAAAATTGTAAAAGGTCAGGGTGTTCCTTGACGGTTGTATCCTACTAAATCATCTCTCTTATAAGTTAACCAGGTTGGTGCCTACTTCAAAAAAATAAAAATTATTCCAATAAAGTTGTATCAACTTGTGTAAATTGGTTCATATCAATAAAGTTGATGTTGATGAAAATTTAAGTTTGTGTAGAAAGCTAAACAAGTGAAAAAATTTCTATTGATTTACTAATTCACCCCCCCCTCAGTAAATCGTTTGTGCTCTTCAAGAGGCACGTGAACAGGCTTAAGAGAATATCAATTCCTTTTACTTATAACTTAATGGGAGATTATAGGGTGCCCACTATTAAACATAAAAAGTAGGTTGCTCAAGCTGCAGAGCCATGAAGAAAAGAAACAGTCCAGTCGGAACCTCAAAGAATTAAAGAGGAATCACATATTCCATTGAGGACTCATTCTCCAAGTATATAGGAGGTCTTGTTGTTTGCTGATCAAAGGAATATGTTGAATAAAGAAGGAGAATTACAGGAGATAAATTAGCCACCTCGTAGGGAGTTAATTGGCTAGAGCGTCAATGTTCCTAGAAAAGAAAACCAACAAGAGATAGAGGAAGAGACAACCACAAATAATCGCTTCCAACGAGAGATTGAGGCAGCATTAGAGGATGAAACTACTACAGGGTAGGAGGCCCAATGTTTAGGAGATACTCAGCCTATAGAGGTTCATGAGCCTTGTCAGGATGACGAAAGAGGAGAAGTTCGTGAAGAAGAAGCAAGGAATGAACATCCATTTATTACTTTTTACTTGCAGCAGGTGGTGCCAGATTGGCTAAGTGATAGGATGAGAAGGGACCCTATTGAAGAGACCGATCCAGTAGTTGAGATGGAAAAATTTCTGAGCAGGATCAATGCACCTCCAATAAAGAAGGGAGCTACGAAGTTCTCAAATATTTCAACAAATGAAGATGGCTCTCGCACGCTTCACGTGGTTGTACCTAGGGTTAGTGCGATCAAGATGAGGCTATTTTGGAGAACTATGTGATCACTACCATGGAGTTGGGTCACCCTACTGGAGCACAAATAATTGAAGAGTACGATAATTCCTACAGGCACTCAAGGACAGGCTACTCCAAACTCAAGGCAAGTATAAAAGATTGAAGAAAGAGCACAAAACATTGATTGGTTACGGACAACACTTGTATGATCCTTGTGGGTAAGAGAATCTGGCAATCGAGCTCCCAACTGAGTTTCCCAAAGAATCAGTTAGCGGCTTGGAAGACTTGAGAAGGATGCAACAGGAGGCAGATAAATGGGTTACTAATGTTCGTGCTGAGACAGAGAAGTTTATGGAGGATCTTGTTCATTCCTATCAGCAAGCCTTTGGCATTATGGCTTGAATGGACGCAGTTGATTAGGCTTGGGGTGATGCTCGTATCTATCAAACCAAGGTTGTTCTTCATCTAGAGGCTTTGATGCATACACCCTTGCAGACTTTGATTGAGGGAGGCATAATTCAAGAGGGTGATAGATATGAATTCACTAGCTAGTATTCTTTAGTGGTTACAGGCTAGGGATTCTTTGATGCAACACAAGAAAATTCGGTTAGAATCAGAAAAGCTATGGTGAATATTCTTGACGGAGTCCTGAACATGCTTGAATCTATCTTTGCTAGGAGGCTAACTTCTCAAGAGATGACTGCAAATGGTTTGAGGAGTAGACTAGTGCCCTTTTTACAAAGGTGAAGACGTTTATTTAGGATGATTTTAAAAACACCTCAACCTTCTCTAGCATTATCCAGAATACTCAAGATGCTTTAGTTGCTTGGAGAAAATCTTGTACTCGGCAGGGGAAAGCAGATACGGTGTTGGATTTTTAGCTTGATCACATTCTGCCTATTTTAGTTTAGGAGGTTGAACTTGTGCTGACTAGATTCATTGACTTTGCAGCCAAGGAGAAAGAGAATGGAAATGCCCTTCTGGATGATGATTTTCTGGAAGATGATGGTGGGCATTAATTTCCCATGATGTTCTGGGTGTGAGTGGGAATCTTTTGGCTCATTTATTGCCCCACTCCTCTTTATGACAATTTTTAGGGTTAGGGTTGAGGTGGCATGATTTGGGCCATCTATCTAATTGTAATTAGAGCTGTCCATTGGACTTGGCCAGCTATAAAAGGGGCATTCCCCCTCATTTGTACCTCATTAGAAGATTAGAGAGATTAGAGAGCTAGGAGCATAGAAGGGAGAGATAGCATAGCAATTAGCTTAGTTTGATAGATTAATGGTATATTTTGAAGAAGGAAAGGTTTTTCCTTGAAAGCTTTGTAAGAAGTTGTTGTGAACACTCTCATAATAAAAAGAGCTTTCATTGATGATGATTTCGTCTTTTGTTGTGAGCAGCTAGCAAGATTTCTTCATCCTTCTAATTCAAGTAGGATCTTAAAGTAGAATAAGTTTCATTTCATGCAAGTAGCTAGTAATTGTGGAATGCGGTGTTTGATTCAAGCAAGCTTCGTCTAATCCATACCACTAGCGAGCCTACTGACAGTGGGTTTTCCTTGCGTGGTCAAGTAGAACCATTCAAACCTAACTTCAATTGCGATTCACATATTGTCATGCATCATTGTGATGGTGTCCTTATGTTGAGTTGTGATTTGAATACTTTTCGTTACTCCCTTGAAGATTGCACCGACTTCGTGGAGGCTATCCGAAACGAGGCAAAGCAAAGTCTGGTTGAAGTTTGTTGAAGCTGATCACCACATCCCACACTTAGAGTACATTATAGCATCTCTTATCCCTGCACCCATTTAAATTCAATATATTTCTAGTTAGTATTAGAAAACTTGCACTTACTTGAAAAATATTTCAAACCACATAAAACCCCTTAATCTGTTGTCTGCTGTCTACTACTGGACAATTGCATAAGTCCCCTTGTGATACCAACAAAAACACAACGAACCAACTGAAACTACTCCACTGCATAAAGGAACCTTGGAGTTGAACACGCGAACTTTCTTGCAATCTTAGCATGCAAAATACTTTGATCAAAAGAGAATAGAGTAGCCGTTGGACACTTTCTTCTACTATCTAGTGTAGGTCACAAAACACACATCAACAATACCTATTTACAATTAGGGATTAGTGTTTAAAAACACTTTAAAAGTTGCAGGTCGGCTTCAGGGACATGGCACACTACTCTTCCATTTTTATTTTCCTCCTTTAATTAATCGGTTTCCTTTGGTTAATATGCCCCATGGGTGCCTATGTGCCAACCCTCCTTAAATAATACACGAATCTCGACCATCAAATTTAATTAGAGAAATTCAAATAAAGGTACCTATTTTATTTTACTTTGGAAAAATGGGAAAATAAGGAAGATCCAGATAGGATTGGCAAGAAAAGCCCATCTCCAATTATATCCCAAAACACTGTCTAGATACCAATATTCCATAAATAAAGAGGTCAGAGAGAGAGTCCCTATTAAACACTTAGAAGTTTAGAACTGGCCAAAAAGAAGAGTAAGCTTGAAATGGGCATACCTTTACAAAATCATCTATCGTCAAACTGCAATCTTTTGAATAACCTGCTTCCTCCAAAACTTGACCCACAACTTGTTGTAGTTAAGAAATAACATGTTTAACAAACCTAGTAATGTCTTTATGCTTTGTAGAAAGCTATACACAAATATCTATTGCTTTTTTTTTCATTTGAATTTCAAGGACATTAATTTTAATTAAGGTCTTCATTGGAACTCTTACATTCAATTTTTTGAAGTAGATTAGCTTTCGAGCTAAAAGGTGACAAAAAGGATATAAAATATTTGAAGTTTAAACCGTCGAGCATTCTCAACAACCTCTGCACAGCACAGACAAACATTAATAATCTCAAGCTGAATTTTGCTGATACAATTCTATACGCAAATGAATAGCTAAATTTTGAATCACATTATTATTTTGGTGACAGATTTAACTAACTTGTGTTCATTAACATTTTAGCTAAATTGGGTGATCATGAATCTAGTTTGAGAGGGTAATCATGATTTGCAATTCAGCTAAATAGTAAGTTCCAATTCAGTAATATGAAAGAAAGAGTTACAATAAACCTCAACATCAAAATTTTTTACCTTAGAAAGTGGATTCACTGCAAACTCTGGCACAGATAAAAACTCGTCTGCAGATATAAAACCCGTCCCATTTCAATCTAGTGCACAAAAACGTTCATAGAGGGAAACTATTTCTTCTTGTGAAACTGAAACAATGAACAAGTTTGAAAATCAAGACACTCGATTACAAGTGATTATGCATGCATTTTCTGTACAATTTAATCCTTGCTATGGTATTTCTCTTGTTCTTAGGCATGTAGGTGTAGTGGTTAAAATTTCCCAATTACCTATTTTCCTATATTTGTTCCATAAATATTTACCATTGGAATATGAGGATCTGCCTGAATTTCTATGAAACAGTATCTCCTATTCGTACAAGTTTGCTAACTTCCCACATAAGATATATAAAATATTATAGATTTCAGAAGAAAAAAAAAAATTATGACTAGGAATCTGACAGTGAAAAAAAGTTAGTAAAGATTTTCTAAACTTCTATAATATCTGTTTTCTTGTATTATTATCTCTGCACTGTATATTGAAGGCTACAGAATTATAAAAGTTGATAATACAAATAACTGTCAGCAAAACAAGAAAAGGCCACCTTTCTAAAATATTAATAGATGCAAAAGAAAACTAACTGGAGGAAAGCATGGGGTGGTTTGAGGATAACCTGTTATAGCAGAGCATTAGTTTAAAAAAGGGGTGCTCAAATTAAAAAGCTAGCTTCCTTGTATAGTAGCAAATTTCAGAAAGAATGAAATTTCCCTCCATACAAAAGTTTAACAAAATGGAAAATTTAGCAACAACTTTTTTGATTTATTATCCGTCATAGTTACAAGAATCATAGTTACAAGAAATGACAATGGCAATGATAACATGACCAATAATGATGCTAAGGAGGTTGCGCGTAAGAAATGGGTAGATATATTTAATTAATTGTCCATCATAGTTACCAATAAGGACAATGGCATCAATAACATGACCAGAAATGAGGTTAGAGAGGTTGCACATAAGAAATGTGTGAGTGTGTATATATTAAATTTATTTTTTTAACCCAATTAAATAATTAAATTTAATCCTTCCAACACTAAAAGTAAATATACATAATTATTCATTAACATTGAATGTCCTCACTTTATCAATAAAGATCCCTACAATATTGAAAAGGCTTTGCAAGATACCAAAATATTGTTCTTGTAAGTGTATACACACACATATAATATATGTGTATAATATTCATGTTAAAAAATATTCTAAAAATTAAAAACAGTTATATTTTATCTTTCAAAAAAATTAATAAATTTATAATACTATATTATATTTACCTATAATAAATTTTTATAGTCTAATAAATTTTCAAATTGTAATTTACGGTCTAAAATTCAAAAATGATCACATAAACCATCAAATTACATGCTTGGAGGGCCCTACCACCAAGAGTGTCAAACGCCACATTGCATTGCCACCTCATAAATGTGAGGCCACTGCATATGAGTTTAATGCCATTATGTAACTAAGGCTTAAATTTGATGGCTTTATAGTCTATAAACATCATTTTTTAAAATAAGACTATTCTAATATATATTTAGTTGTATATGAATTTTTTGAGAAGTATTTTCTATTATTTGAAGGGCAATTTTGAGTAAATAATCATCACAAAAATTGCTTGAAAAGTAGGGTTGATCATCAAATTTAGGCCTTGCATGTAAGAAAAACTAGTGGCTAATTTAGGGAAAGGAACTAAAAGGGTTGTTGGCACAAATGTGTTGTTGAGTTGGCTATACCCAATTTTCATTATGGCTAATGCTTTAGGTTGGAAGTTGTAGAGTTTAGTCAAAGGATATAACATAAAGTACAATGAATACAAATATGGTGGGCAGTGACATTTAAAATTTAGGCAACATGGATTATACATGTGTCGTTAAGTTGGCTATACCCAATTTCCATAATGGCTAATGCTTTAGGTTGGAAGTTGTAGAGTTTAGTCAAAAGGATATAACATAAAGTACAATGAATGCAAATATGGTGGGTAGTGGCATTTAAAATTTAAGCAATATGGATTACTTTAAAAACTACATAGCAAGGCAATGTAAGGTAAAGGTTGAGGATGAAGGTTATAAGTAGGTCACCCATGGGGATTATAGGAGCATAACTAGAGATGTGAAACATGAACACCAGACATAGGAGAACATCCCATACCTCACAACTTACAATGTAGAGCTTGAAGATAAAAATCCACCCCAAAGAATGAAAACATTTACACCTACACAATGATAAGACATCGTCAATATGATGGGGCCCATTGATTGACCACTAATTCAACCAAATGAAAGCACAAGGGTAGATGCACAAGCAAAAAAAGGAAAATATTAGAGGCTAGCCTAACATACTGCACTTGTATTTTTAATTTCGGCCTATTGAAATCTTGTTTGAGGTCCTACAAGTTCTTGTCTAGTTGTCTTATTTTGCAAATATTGATGAAAAAGTTTACCAATTTTAAGGCATGGCAATGAAAATTTCAATTCTCAAATTACAACTAGCATGTTTTCCTTAGTTTTAGAGGACCAAATGTTTGAAATTCTCTAGCCAATCATTCACTTCAAGCTTTCAACATAGCTAGAGTTCCTACTTTTATAGATAAAGAAAGACTTAAGAAAACTGAGATTATTGGAGAATAGTGTTATTCTCATTACTATATTTTCAAGTGGCTACACGAGCTTTGCTTGGTGTTTAGAAGAGACAAGACAAATACAAAATTGCAAATGCACATTAATTGTCCCTTTTTTTTATGTCAATCCCTCATATGTCTACTATCTTGAGAAGGATTGGATGATGCATTCTCCTTCTTCAAAGGGATATGAATGAAGAAAACTTGTGATATATGAAGTCTTTGAAAACTACTCACGTGTCTCCATATTGATGTTGAAAGTTTTCATTTCCAAGTCAGGTGTTCCAAGACACACTAATGAAGATGAAAATCCAAATTTCAATTGAGATAAATGAAGAACAAGATCCAAAGATAAATATATCTTTTAAAGAAAAAAATGTCTCCAATTTTTTCTCAAAAGTATCCACACCCATGTTAAAATCTGATGATTGATTATGTGGAGAATGAAAAAGAGGTTATGAGTGTTCCCTCACAACAACTGAAGGAGGATCATGTTGCACTGAATCACAAGTAGCCATAGATGTTGCAACACAAGTAGTATAATCAAAAGCAATAGTAGATCAAATGAGATATCAATGCATGTCATTGTACTACTGATGCAAATTATGGTGGATGATCACAAACCAACTCAAAAATAACTCAACCAATCAAAATTTTCAATCTTAGAACCCTAATTTGGTGGGTTTCTCTCACAATTTTTCGAATCTCCTCGTAGTACTCCACAACCAGTTTTTCCAACATAACTTCCAAACCAGACCCCATACCCAAAGTCTAATTGCAGTTATAGATACCCATTAAGCCATTTGACAACATACCTCAATTGTAGGGGGGGTGTTTTGGAATACAAAGGTCAAATTTCTACTGCTACGCTTGAAATTAGGCCTAATTAGGCTTGTTTGAATGGGTCACAACAAGATTTTCAAAACCCAAAACTCAAACCTTCATGCAAATGGCTTAAAAATTTCATAAATGGTCTACCTCAATATTCCCAATCACTTCAAGTAATTCTCAAATATTTTTTCACCAAACCCTAAGTCCTATGCAACTTCTATGCCCAAAACATGAGGTTTTCTTACTAGGGCATCAACAAATTTGCATCAATCTTCATCCCCTGATTTTGCAAACATTAATAACACAAAAAAAAAAATATCTACACCCATTCCACCAAGTTTAAGGATTTTTCATCAGTGGAATGGAAGAACTTCATGATTTTCTGTCAAAACACACCCTAAATGAGGGTTTCAACAACTTTCAACAAAACTACCCTAACTTGCTTCAAGCTTGATGAAATCAAATGAAACCAAGTGAAAATAGTAGAAGATTCAATTCAAAATCAATTACAATGAAGCTTAGATCATTTCCAGGCCGTATAGGACCGTACTATTCTGTGTAGCAACAAAATTCAATGTAAAACCATAAAAAATAGAGTTTTATTGATGTTCAATCTTCAAAGTAATCACCAAAACTTTGTCTCGACATTCATAAGGCTTATTTAAGTACTTACAAATCAAAACCAATTGATCCTAACTATTTTTCAACTCCCCAACCATTCAACTTCCCAAAAATGCAAAGTTGTTTTAACAACTTTTTGCAACTTTTTACAAATTTTACCAAAATGACTCCAAACCACTTACAAACATATGAAATAGTCTTAAATACCTTATTACACAAGAATAACTCAAAACTAAACAAAAAATTAACACTTGACCACTTTTCAGCCAATGGGTGCCCCCCATCATACTCCCTGGGCAAAATAGACTCAAGTCCCATTGAGGATAGTGTTGCAACAATAGATTCATGTTTAATCATGTCATTCTCTAACTCCAAGTGACATATCCATTTGGTAATCCCTTCCAAATGATTGAATACTAGAAATAAGCATTGTCCTTTGTGTTTTTGAATTCTTTGGCATCTAGGATTTGCTCCAAGTTTAGAGACATGTTTGATGGATGATCTTTGACCTATTCTTCACCTAAGAATGCTATTGAATCTACATCATTACCTACTACCTTATCTCCTAAATCCTTGTAATGAACTTCCTTCTTCACTTTAGGTGTATGCTTGGACTTTCCCACATTCCTTTGTAGTCTATCCTTGACCTCTTCACCTTTGCTTCTCATCTCTTCCATCTATTGTGGTGTCCCTATAACTGTTGCTTGATCAGGCATATTAACCTCTGTCATGGAAGAAATGGGATGACCAATATCCCCCTTTGAATACAACGAGTGGAACACCCCTTCTATCATTATATCAACATACTCCTTAAGCCAATCTTGGATCTCCAAAAATCAAGTCATTCTTCATGTCTGTTGTCATAATATTTTTAGGTTTAAGAGTGGCTACAAGGTCCCTATCCTTCTCTTCTACTTTATGAAATCCTTCCTACCTACCATCATCACATTAGATCCCATGGTTTTTCGTTTATCCTCCTCTTTCAATGGTGTCAAAGTATAGGAGACCCCATCTTTTTCTATCTCATAAGTATTCCTCCTTCCATAATACATAGCATGCCTATCAAATTGCCAAGGCCTCCCTAGCAGCAAATGGCATGCATCCATGGGTAGTATGTCACATAAAATTTTGTCCTTATATCCTACTATGTTAAATTCCACACAACTTTGTTCATTCACCAAAATATATTGACCCTCATTTAACCAAGAGACTTTGTAAGGAGTAGCATGTGGTATTCTTGGCAACTTAAGTTTTTCAACCATCTCAACTGAAACCATATTATCTATACTACCTGAATCAATTACAAATTTACAGACCTTACCCAAGCACTTACAAGTTGTCTTGAAGAGAGTCTTCCTTTATGGTGGCTCCTTCTCCTGGTACTTTGATGAGGCTTCTCCTTACCACGAGTGATTCACCAACTTTTGGAGTAGCATGTTGTGATGTTGAGTTCACACTCTCACAATCATCTCCTTGAACAATCTTATTTCTCCTTTCTCCTCCAACTAAAGTAGTGGCCTGAACTTCATTGCATAGCCATGCATGATTTCTAAACTTGTTGCATTGGAAACACTTTCCTGTGAATCCACTAGATCCTCTTCCTTGACCTCCAAATCTACCTCTAAAGCCTAATCTACCTCCTCTAAATCCACCTCTTGAATCTATGACTTAGTCTTGGACTTTTCTTGTATCTTCTTGGTTCTCATATGACTACCTAGGATTTGAAAATGACCCTCTTCCTCTAGAATTGTTGCCTCTACACTTTTTTTATCTTCCCTTCTCTTTAACTTTTCTTTAGCCCTAATTGCTAATTGAAAGCATTCAACTACCGTTCCTAGGTTTGTCAAACGTAACTCATTTTGAATGTTAAATCTTAACCCACTGAGATATCTAGCCACCTTCTCCACATCATCCTCCATGTGACCTACTCTTATACTCAGCTTATAAAACTCATCAGTATAGGCTTTGACATCCATATCTCTTTGTTTCAGATTTTGAAGTTTCTTATACAATTGAATTTCATAATTAGTCGGTAAGAACTTACCCTTAAGCTTGGCCACTATTCTGTCTCAAGAGATAAATTTTGACTTCCCTTTCTTCCTCCTTCTAGTTTGCTCATAATCCCACCAAAGTAGGGCATGACCCTTCAATTTTTCTTTTTCCAACTTAACCCTCTGTTCCTCAAGTATGTCTTCACATTCAAAGTAATTATCAAGTGATGCAATCCAATCCAAAAGCTCTTCATCATTCAAGTTCCCTCCATACATAGGTACATCCATTTTTACCTTGTGTTTATCTACCTTGACTTCCTTCACTAGCTTGGCCATCCTCTACTCATCAAGATCCAACTCTTCCTCTTCTTCCTCTTCATTCTCCTCTTCCCCTTCAGGGTCACTCACATCACCCATGAACATACCTCTCCTCTAACTAGTTTCAATAGCCTCAAGTATTTCCACCACCATATCTTGCAATTCCTTCAATCTTCTAATCTTTTTTATAGTCTTTTTTTTCATTTCATTCATTTCCCTAGTCATAGGATTACCCTTTGGAGGTATCTTGTTCTCTTTTTCACTTCAACATTTTTTTCTTATTGACCAAACCTATGCTCTGATACCAATTTTATGTAGAGTAGGGTGGATGATCACAAAACAACTCAAAACTAACTCAACCAGTCAAACTTTTCAATATTAGAACCCTAATTTGGTGGTTTTCTCTCACAATCTTCCCATTATCCTAATAGTACTCCACAACTGGTTTTTCCAACATAACTTCCAAATCAGATCTCATACCTAGAATCTAATTGTAGTTATAAATACCCATAAAACCATTTGACAACACACCTCAATTACAAGTGGGGGTGTTTTGGAACACAAAGGTCAAAATTTTGGTGCTACATTTGGAATTAGGCCTAATTAGGCTTTTTTGAATGGGTCACAACAATATTTTCAAAACCCAAACCTCAAACCTTCATAAAAATGGCTTAGACATGTCATAAATGGTCTACCTCAACATTCCTAATCACTGCAAGCAATTCCCCAAGATTTTTTCACCAAACCCTAAGTCCTATGCAACTTTTATGCCCAAAACATGAGGTTTTCTAACTAGGGCATCAACAAATTTGCATTGATCTTCATCCCCTGCTCCTGCAAACATCAAGAACACAAAAAAAACATATCTACACCCATTCCATTGAGTTTAATACTTTTTCATTAGTGGAATGGGAAGAAGTTCATGATTTTCTGTCAAAACACATCCTAAATGAGGGTTTCAAGCAACTTTCAACAAAATTGCCCTGACTTACTTCAAACTTGATGAAATAAAATGAAACCAAATGTAGAAGGTAGAATATTTAATTCAACATCAATTCCAATGAAGCCTAGACCATTTTTAGGCTATATTAGGTCGTACTATTTTGTGTAGCAACAAAATTTAATGTAAAAACACAAAAAACAAAGTTTTATTGATGTTTAATCTTCAAAGTAATCACCAAAACTTTGTCTCGACCTTCACAAAGCTTATTTAAGAACTTACAAACCAAAACCAACGAATCCTAACTATCTTTCAACTCCCCAACTGTTCAACTTCCCAAAAATGCAAAAATACAAAGTTGCTTTGACAACTTTTTTCTACTTTTTACAAATTTTACCAAAATGACTCCAAACCACTTACAAATATAAGAATGGTATTAAATACCTCATTACACAAGAACAACTCAAAACTAAACAAAAACTTAACACTTGACCACTTTTCAGCCCATGGGTGTCCCCGCACCAACTATATTTTTAATCCCCAATTGTTGTATACATATAATATTCTTGAGTATGAACATCAAATTAATTAGCTGATGTTGGAGTGCATGAAGTCTCTAAAAGAGAAGTAGAATATTTTTTGGCCCTTTATGTTCAATACTTTTTCAATAATTTAGAAATTTTAATGTATCTTCCTTATATGGAATGTTATCACAATCTAGGGGAATTGACAAATTAAAAATAGGATCATCTAGGAATGGATCATCATTTGTATCTTCATACATTTTCCAAAATTTCATCCAAGAAGAAATAGGAGAATTAAAATATGAGAGGATAGTCTTTGTGTTGATCTCAATATTAAGATGCATAGCTTGAAGAATATAACTAGTCTTAAGACACCACTTTATATTCCCCCATACATTTGGTGGTCAAGGGACCACTTCATAGGAGTAAGGCAAGAGGTTAAACCATTTAAAATGCTTCATCATACCATCTCACCAAGCCTTATAATTCCTTATGTTCAATTCAATTATAGACAGATGATTTGTGATAGTCATGATTAAATTCTGAATTTTAGTCACACAATAGACCAATCAAGAGACTCAATCCAACAAAAGCCAAATATTATTATGTAATGACTCAAACATGAGACCCATCAAGAGTATGATTTGACACTATATATAGTGTGATTACAATGCCAAAATGAACCAAATATGGGAAAATACAATAATATCTTATAATGAGATCCTTAAATTGAAATTTACTATGTTCTAATATTATCTAGACTAGAAATAAAGCCTTCCCAAAAGAACAAAACTTCTCTAGGTGTCAGTATGTCCAAGCTATATATTAGAATGCAAATATGCACAAATATAAATAAAGACATATGGGGTTGAATCTAGAAAAAGTGAATGAATATAATTGTAGATATCTTTGATATCTTTCCAACACTTTGAGAATCATGAAAATTGGATAAATGGGCAAAAAATTATGAGCTTAGAGGTCAAAAAACAAGATATGAATTCAATCAATAGTAAAATTAACTTGCAAATAAATCTAGAAAAATGGCTTGCATCACTACAAAGTGTTCAAAACAAGCTTTCTAACTATATCTTTTTTGCAAAAATTTAAAACTTGGATCAAAAGTTATGATTTTTTTTTAAAGGGTCCAATTTGGCTTGCAAGCATGACCCTCATAGAATTTTTTTGTCTTAGATTTATCTTCCACCAAAATGGGAAAATTTATATAGAAAAATGGGTTCTTATGGCCTTCTACACTCAATGACAAGGTTCATTTGGGTCGAAAGTGCTCCAATAAAATTTTATTTTCCATATTGGAGCTTCAAACCCATGTATATTTGGCCTCACATGTCGAATTTGGACAAAAGATGCAAAATTAACTTTCTTAGACACCTTAAACTCAATGGTGAGCTTATATTTACACAAAAAAGCTCCGATATGAATCTATAATACAAAGCCACAAAGAGGAACCCCCCAAATTATAATATTTCTATCAAGTTTTTATGATTCTTTGAGTCATCACATGATGCAAGAGAAGAGCATACTAATTTTTAGATCCACCAAGATTTGCAACATATTAAAATCTCATGTACAAATCACTGTCAAATTCAAGAAGTGGATTTGTAATTTGAAGTTTTAATACCATGTTAGAGTCATTCAAGGACTCAAGCTCCCAAGATCACCTACAAAACCAAAATATCCTTCCACAAAAGAGAAAAGAAATAGCATAAATTTTCAATAATGGATGCAAAGTATATTAGATCAAATGTGATCAATGCATATTCAATATAATGTAATACTTTTAATACAATTTACCTATGGGAACTTTCTTACATAGGCAAGGTTGAGAGATAAAACTAACTAGGATGATGAAAAGTTTCTTAATTCTATGCCATGTGACAACCAGGGGAGAAGATAAGACTTGAGATCACA
Source organism: Sequoia sempervirens (assembly GCA_007258455.2). Taxonomy (NCBI): domain Eukaryota; kingdom Viridiplantae; phylum Streptophyta; class Pinopsida; order Cupressales; family Cupressaceae; genus Sequoia; species Sequoia sempervirens. Next base: position 122,559 of record VDFB02392101.1, on the reverse strand, counting down.
TGGAAATTAGATGCTTCTAGAAATATTCCTAACTCACTAAGTAAACTTAATATTTGAACATGTGTGAATGGGGCCTAACAAGGATCTAGTTATATAATGTGCCTTGTTCACACTACTAAGGGTAAACTAGGTAGGAAAAACCCTTATTCACACCAACAACAACACATTGCAAACACGTGGTGAATAGAAATGGATAAAAGATAGACAATTTTGACCGAGAGAGACCTACTTAAGAATTATTAGATTAGTTGTCAATGAGAGACCAAGTAGGTTCAAGACACAAAAAGTGAAGAAACCCAAGCAATATTTTGCACTATAGAATTGAGTCCCAATAAGCCTCATACCCGAATATCCCTAAATGTGAAATAGAAGGTTTATTATCTTTCCATACATCATAAGAATTTTATTTAGAAAATTTTGAAAAAGGAGATATATTAGCCAAATAACAAGTAATATTTATAACCTCCACCCAACATCATCAATTTAGTTGTGTACCACTTAGCATACTTTTGACCCTTGCTAACAAAGTTTGAATTATTTTCTCTACCACCCTATTCTATTGACATGTGTACATGGTGTAGTATTCTACCAAAATACCTAAATGCTTATATAACTCATCAAAATCCTTAGAATAATATTCACCCCCATTGTCAAATCTCAATGCCCTTGTTTTATAATAT